>JAQGBH010000378.1:0-54377 GCA_034698265.1 Sminthurinus aureus | reverse complement strand
TTACATGCATATCTCATATATGCATATATCCGAAACTATAGCATTTTCGGACCCGAAGGTTTGAGATGTATGCATTATACAGTGAATTTTATGTATGGATACATAATATAAGTACATTTTACATAATAAATATTACAGAGTGAGACAACTACGACGCGGTGACCATCAACTAGACGTACATGTAAATGTACGCATAATAATAATAATATAATGATAATGGTAACGATTAATTGTTGCATTTATCAGTACTGCTATTTAAATATTCACATTAATTATTCCATAATTTGTTTTCACTTGCAATTTCCGTAGCATCGGCATTATCGTTTGCATTTGCATATTAACAACAGATTTGACAGATGACACTGGCATATCAACACATATCGCATATCACATTTCATCCTCATAGTTCATGGACAGTTTGACAAAGATAAATATAGATTTAATGAACGGGCATACGGGCACAAACCACACAAACAAGTAGGATAGTCAACATTTGTTAGTCGGGTTATTATTTCATTAGTACTGAACACCACATCAACATACATTATACACAACCAGTGACGATGATCAACGAGAACTACAACGAGCGAACAGTTTACAGTACACACAGAAACGGAACATACACAACGAGAGAAGGCACAGAGATAGAGAAAGAGATCCAGTTAGATACAGATTTGGATTCAGATACAGAGAAACTGGTAAATAGAAAGGATGACACAGATAGAGAGAGAGAATGCGACAGAGAGAGAGCTGTCACACACAGTTGCAAAAGAGGTAAAGAGAAAGTAGATGAAAGTTGTTGTGCTATTGGCATTATATTGGTTTCAGCTAAAGTACAAAGGGTAAAAGTGTTATAAAGTGTGAGAGAGAAAGAGAGAGAGATAGAGAGATATAGCGGTTGTTGTATTTTTATAGAGTTTTTTCATACACAACCACAGGAATACAAATACAAATACAGATACACTGCATTGAAAAGTGTAATGCAGAGAGAAAGTCGAACAAAGTTCGAGAGAAAGAGAGAGAGAGATACAGACAGATACAGAGAAAAACTACAGAGAACAGTGACATTGAGGGCGAGAGTTAAGACAAGTGTTAATCAATTAACAACGACAACGTACAAAGTGCTACATGTGCGGGCAAATGGGAAACGAGAAACGAGAAACGACCAGTGTACAAACTAGAAAGTAGAAAGTACACAAATGAGAACAAGAACAACCACGTGAAATGCGAAGCAACGACAACGACCACGGTTTACTACTACACGCATGAAAACTGTTTGTCAGAGTGGATTTTTTGTGGAGAAAACTCGTGTATAATTGTTCTGTTTTCTACTTTATCTTTGGGGATAACGTGGTAAAGAGTACATGTCCTGTGGTGAAAGTGTGTATTGTGCATTGTGAATTGTGAATTGTGTATTGATCCTTTTGGTGTGAGTAGTGACTTAAATATTTTAGTGTGAATGCATGTCAAATGTACAACGTAGATTGTAGATTTTAGATTTTAGATTGTACATGTGTGAGGAGCACATAGAACAAAAAACCATGCATTAAATTTATATAAAACTGGAGCTATTGTACACTGCACACTGCACTGTACAGTGTACAGCCTCACTCCTCAATTAGCGCTGAGCTCCAAGTTCTTGGTACTGTTACACATGATTCAGGCAGAAACAGAGACAGCGAAGACAAAAAACAGATAAGGGCACATTGCAATCGCAGCCGTAATCGTATACGGTGACATTTGTCTCTTTTATTATGTATCGAAAAGAACTTTAACAAAAACCCGGCAAATCCATCTAACATCTATCGACAAAGCGCAACCGTTGTTATCACTCTCACAATACTGTAAATATTAAAGTTGTGACTAGTTCTATATTCTGGTCTCTGAGTTCTGAGTTCTGGGTAATAAAAGAGTGTGAAATGGGAATTAATTGCGAGTTTCTTACTAATAAATGAGAAGTGGAGAATACCAAAAGCCAGAAACCAGAAGGTGTATGATTTGGGTTTATTCTAGGCTCTAGATTCTGGATACTGGATTCTAGATTCTAGGAAAAAAGTAGGACGCATCTGGGATTCTGCTAATTGATAATTGTACTTTCTGTTCTAATTTCATTTAGTAGAATCTCTCAAGCTATCAAGCTTTAGAGCTTTCACAGATGAGCAAATTAGAGACTGGCCGACAGATGACAAGGTACAGAATATAAAAGATAGAAATACAGAACCATCCCACGATTCAAACAGACGGTAGAAAAATAGATGAAACAGATAAAAATAAAGTTGAAATTCAAAATGTCCACAACTTATCACACACTTGACACTTGACACGTAAGTCGCGTAATTCACGCACCAACCTCTTGGACTTTGAAAAAGAATATGGTGAGAAAATTATAAGGAAGCGGTAAATGGTAAATGGTAAGTCTAGTTGTAGACGTTCGGCTATGGCATATGTATTGGTGCAGAATTTTGGATCTGGGTGTGGGTGGATTAAAGTGACAAGTTGTAACTTGCTTTCACCATTAGCAAAAGCAGAGAACACAGATTGAGAAGACAGAATCTATACGGTGTTCTACATTCTACATTCTACATTCTAGACTCTAGACTTTTGACAGGAGTACACGAGAAAGCTTATGACGTCTCATGTAATTACACGTTACACATTATACACATAACAAACATGAAACGCATCCTTTGTCTAAAGCTCTTATCTAGAACTTTGTTTCGGTTTCTTTATCGCATTGTACGCTTCGGTAATATAATAATGCTCGAATTAGCTCAATATGAGTAAAATAGGAATAGGATATGCCACTAATAAAAGGGATTAGCGACGTCGTCGTCCTCATCCTCATCTTTGCTGCTGTTGTCCTCTATCCCTTCCATGTTAATAAACGTATGTATTGTGTATTGTGTATTGTGCACTGTCAATTGTCAAATATATTGTTACACGTACTACATACATACATATAAGATATGTAGGAAATGTAGGTAATTTCCAAGTATGTTTAATTTTTTTTGTTGTTCCAGGAAATGGAGAAGACAGATGAGGGAGGAATTTTTATGAATGTACATATTTTATATTGTGTAAATGTACATTGTACATGTTGTATTTTGAATGGTACATGCGACCTTTATGCATTTCCCTTTTATGGATTTTTATCCATCTCATCTCCCTCTTCTTTTTCCTTATCTAAATGTCTTGTACGAGTATTTAATGCTTCATACATAATATAATATAATATAAAATATACAACACAATCAGCCATAAACACATAATACATGTAGCTACACTCTACAATCTATCCTAACCATGAGCTATAAACTATATAATATATAATGCATCATGTAATTTTCTATGGCAACGGTAATGGTAACGGCAACGGTTATGGCTATGACGATGGAAAATAAAGAGGTGAAAGTGGAGGAATATAAAGTATAAAAAGTATAAAGAAAAGTCTCGAGAGAGCATCCGTCATGAGTCAAGATTATGATCATGAGGTGCGGTTTCTCCAGTATCCATCCTCCATTCTCCCTTTATCTCCATTCCATCCCATTCTTTTCCTTACTTATTTTCTCCTCCTTTCTCCACATAAAAAGTAAAAAAGGAGCAAGAATAGAGCCATTTCCTAATCTTACTATCTTCCGTCTTCTATACCATTATAACTATTACATTATATTATAATATGGTCTCGTATGGTGCTACGGTCTGATGCTGCACTTTCAATCCTTCTTTAGAAAGAGTTCAAAAGTCCTGACTTGAACTGGTTTTCATTCTATCTGATTCCCGGTTATTCAGTGGATGTCCTATTTTGTGGCATGGCATAGTATCACAGTGTAGAGTGTAGAGTATCGAGTGTGGAGTGTGGGGCTATAAAGCCATTCATGAACACTATATATTTATGCACCTTAAGAGCAAATCCATTTCCAATGGTTTTGGATTCTGATGTGGATTTGGATTGAAATCAGGAGAGAGAGGAGAGAGGATATTGCTCTAATATTATAATGTCTTGGTCTGTTTACTATTGTTATGGCACTCAATGAGTGAATGCAGCCTGTAAAATGGAGTATGGAGTATGGAGTATGTAATATGTACATTAGCCATAGTCCATAGTCATCAAATTGCTCCTAGTAAATTTACACCCCATTCTAAATGGGATCGTTTAGCTCCTCTTCTCAATCTTTGAGTTGTTCGTTTCCGATTCCATTTCGGCTTCGAGTTGGATTTGGATTCGAATTTCAGTTTTTCCAAACTTTATCCTACGTTTTACTGGTCTGGACCAGTAAGACGTAGAGACGTAGAAATGTAGAGAAAAACCTTCAAATGTATAATGTAGAACGTAGAAGGTAGAATATGGTGGAAAAGAAAAGAAAGGATAAAAAGAAGAACAATGAGCAGAAGAAAAGAATGAAGGTGAGAGGAGGCGGGGAAAATGAGGACTGTGTGAAAAAATTGTGGACTGAATCAAGTCCAGAGTCTAGAGAATGGGGAATGGAGATGGAGAATCGAATCGGATCAGAAATTGGAGAAGGAAAAGAAAGAAAGAATTGGAGAAGAAAAGGCTAAACTAAACTAAAATAAGCTGAGCTTGGCTTGGTTGAGCTGAGCTGAGCTGAGCTGAGTTGAGCTGAAGCGAAATAAATTCGCTTACTTCTTGAGTAAAATGATACGACCAAACACCAAACCAAACCCAACCGAACCATGGAGAAAACAAAGAGGATTTGAGAAATAAACTACAGAAAAGAGAATTGAAGGAAGAAAGGAAATAAAGGAAATAAAGGAGCGGTGGGAAGATGGAAGAAAGGAAACGTAAGCGTAAACGTAAATGCTAACTCTAACATTCACATTAAGAGACAGAGGTGAAGGTGAAAGTGACTGAGAGTGAGAAAAGAGAAATGGAGGAGAAAAATGTCAGAAAAAGTTCAAACTGTTTGTTTCAAGTGAATGTGAATGTGGGAAACATGCACTTAAATGGTACGTCTAAATGCTCCAGAATTTTTTTTTGTCCTTTTCCTTTCGTTTGTGAGGTGATAAAAGGTCGGATATGGCTCATGTTTGGCCACTTATGATTTCATATGGAGTTTCCACACGTCTCTGCTGTCTGCTTTCTGTTTCCTACCTTTTGCACTTTACACATGTACACTGTACGGTGTACACTTTACTTTTGTCAAGACATACTTTCACACTTATCCCTTGTATCTTGTACCTTGTACAGTAGTAGTCTCAAGTACTTCAATTTTTCTGAAAACGAGCTCCTGTTTGTTATGGTGTAAATACTAGTAGAAAATAGACCATACAACCTCGGTCGGTGAATGGTGAATGGCTATAATGATATAAGAGTAAATTATTATTATTTTCTCAAAGTCGATTGCTCAAAGACCAAAAACAAGACCACATTTCTTTTGAGTCACATTTCTGGGTCTCGTTTTCCTTTTCCGTTTGGTTTTCTTCCCGCTTTCACACTCTTCACACCCTATGTTTAGTTCATATCTGTAGACATTTCAGGAGGAGGAAAGAAAAAGAAAAAGAGAAAGAAAAAGCGAGTGAGGGAGCAATCTTACTGATGATTTACTGTGTGGTGTGAACCAGTCAAGACTTGAGTAACGCCAAACCAAACCAAACTAAACTCTAAACTAAACTACACCGTATCATACAGTCACATTTACAGAAAAAACACATAGCTGTACACTGTACACTGTGCAGTGTACTTTGCTTTTTGTGAGACAGGGAATTCAGTGTTCAGTGTTTAGACACTAGATACATGTCGACTGTCGCAGACCGAGTTCCTGCCGTTTTCTAGCTTCTAGGTCTATTCCTAGTTCCAGCTTCTCACCAGGAGTTCTCCCATTAAGGAAGGAAAACTTTTCTCCCAACAAAACTAAATACAGAATGAAGACTCAAGACTCTAGTCTCAACCACATCCCGAGCACGGTTAGTTCACAATCCACACCAAGGTTGACTGTGAATAACAGAGAAACTCGAATTCGAATCTCTCCGCCCTCACCTTGCTCTTTCACATTCTAGATTCTAGATTCTGTATCTAATGCACTCGCTCAAATAAAACACAAAACTCAAGACAAGAGACAAAAAGATGACGACGACGACAAGGACAGCAAAGCTGAGAAAGAAATACTGAGCGATGAAACGACGACATAAAATCATAGAAATGTCCTGCATCTTACATGTACAATGTACATTATATTACGAGACTTGTGGAAAATGTGTTTCATAGGTTCGTCTGTAAGGCGGTAAAAAGTACAATATGTGATACAGTGATACAGACTATTGTAGATAAATCATAAGTGTGGGAAAGGATGTACAAGTGGTAAAAATGAGGTATGTAATAATATGAGCAGTTAAAGGTGAAGCTACATGTATGTACAATGTATATCACTATTTCACTAGTTTGCTAGTAGTCAGTAAAAGACAGTCAAAGAATAAAAGGTGTAGACTTTAGACTCTAGATTCTAGACTGTAGATTATAGACACGTGTAAAAAAAGAGGCAACTTCTTCTTTTATCCATGATCAAATTTATCTTGGATCCATTTACTTCATGGACTTTTATTTCAACCTTTGATAGTGAAAACAAGATCCAGATTGAGAATATTTCTCTTAGGACTCTACTCTAGATTGTAGACTCTAGACTTGTTCTCTTTTCCTTGTCTACTTCTCGCTGCATTTCTTGTTCTTGTCTTGCTCTTGGTTTTATCTTTATTCGTATGTTTTTCCCAACTTCAAAGTCCAAATTCTAAAGTTGGAAACATCATACATGCTCTTCTTATTTGTACCTTGTACATGTGTTCCTTTCTCCACAACATCTAGTATCTTGTTTTATTGTGGATTCTGTATTTGGATTTTTCAGTGTTTTAGCTCTTTTACGGATATATTGTAGTAAACTCGCATCTAACATCTAGCATCTAGCATTATGTGTACAAGTATACAGTGTACAGAATAGAGACAAAAAGATCAGTGTTTACAGTTTACAGTTGTAGCAAATACCCAAAGTTAAACATACATCGATATAAAATGGTCTCAATGCTCTGAATGTTCTCAGAGTACACAGAACACAGAGGACAGAATGAGGAGAAAGGACATTGTTTATGTTTTATGTTGTTTCCTGTTGTCGTAATTCCTGTTACAACACAAAACAAACAACACACATACCTGTACCCTGTACACCGTACACGAAGGGAATATTGCTCGGGGAATTGTCTATTGTCTTTTTGGTTGTCGTTGTCTTTGTCGCTATCTATGTCGCTGTTTCTGTTGCTGTCTCTGCCATTGCCTTTGTTTTTATCTCTACCTGCACAGGGTTACGCCTGCACATTGAACACTGAAAATTTTCGACATGGTTTCATTCACATTTGTAGCTGAAGAGTACTGTAATGTAGTAGTAAAAATTGTGAGTTGTGAAAATTGTATGATGAAAAAAGCGTAGGCAGAAATTGAAAGATGCCATGTGGAATATGATGGATGTGGATTGTGGATTGTGGATTTTGGATCCTGTTCCAACTTTATCCACCTGTGTTCTAAATTCTTTACAATATGTATGTATTTCATCTAAAAGTTTTAGTGCGCGAGGTAACAGTGAAAATATCATGACATGAGAATAGGATGTAGAATTTTTGTAGAATAGACAGACGGACGGCTTGATGGATGGATGGACCAAGCCGCTGTCTGATCTGCTCTGCTTCTATCTCTGAGCCTCATGTAATTTATTCAGCAATAAAATATGCAAAGGAGATTGCACTTGTCTAAACTCTGGAGGACTTGAAATTCACAACGCAGTACGTGGAAAAGTACAAGTAGAAGAATGGAAAAAGGAGAATAGAGAATGGAGAAGGAGTACGAGAACGAGTACAAGTACGTACTTGTAAATGGCAGGTGGTCTATTTTGATTACTAACAATCTTTTTTTCTTTTACCCTATTTTTTATAGTGTGTAGATTGAGGATCCTGGATGTTGGATGTTGGATCGTGGGGGTTCATGTTTTGGATTATGGAGATGTACATTTTATGCGTAGCATGAATGAGTACTGAGTATGTTAAATTGTTTATTTTTCATATGTAGATAGTAGAACACTCAAACAAACACCAAGGAATATGTGTTCTTCTCTTCTGTCTTTGTTTACACTACTGTATTTTAGCGTTTTAGTGTTTTGTTATTGTTATTGTAAAGTTGGAGGTCAAAATCATCATTAGTATTATTATTATTATTATCATCATTATCCATATTCTGTTGTATTGTATTGTAGCGTAGCGTAGTTTAGTGTATGAAGGATAATGAGCAATGAATAATTACATGGAATGAAGGTGAAATAGAAACAGAATACGAGTATACCAGACGGAGCTGACTGCGGATTGGATATTGTATCTTTTCATGTGTATTGTGTATTATGAATTGTAAGTTGTTAGTTGGTAGTTGGTAGTAGCAAGTTAGCTGGTTAGTTTGTAGTTAGTTTTCCCCTGGTACAAAAAAGCATCTGCATTTACATTCTAAATATGAAT
Organism: Sminthurinus aureus; assembly: GCA_034698265.1. Taxonomy (NCBI): domain Eukaryota; kingdom Metazoa; phylum Arthropoda; class Collembola; order Symphypleona; family Katiannidae; genus Sminthurinus; species Sminthurinus aureus. The sequence continues at coordinate 45,878 of JAQGBH010000378.1, read as the reverse complement.
TTACAGATGTACCATAAAATATAATAGAGAAAAGGTTGAATAGAATAGAGAATAGAGAATAGAGGGACGGAGAAATGTGTAACTTTATCAGAATGTTGCAACTGGTGAGGAATAAAAAATAATAGTGTAAACATTGCTCAATCCTCAATGCTCAATGTTCAATGTTCAATACGTTCAGATGTAAATGTTTTGAAAATTGAAATTGAAATAATTTAATTTGTATAGAAAATGGTAAATGGCAAATGTTGAATGGTAAATATTGGATACTGGAAGTTTAACGTCAACGTTCACGCTCGACGTTCGACGTTCAACCTTCAACACACAGACAAACAGTTGGGAGTTGGGAGTACACACAGATAATTTGGATAGTTTGGAAAGTTGATCTAAATTCTAAATTTCTACAAACAATGTACATGAAAACTACATAAAGTAGTTGATATACGATATACTTATACAATCAGACAACCATCTCGTGACTAACACTCAATAGTCAATACTCAACTTGAACAAATACCAAACCAAACCATACCATTCCGAGTAATATAATATAACACACCGAGAGAAAGGGAGTGTGAATGAATGAATAAATGAATGAACAGATATCAAATAGAAACACACAGAGAGATTGATAGAGAAAGAAGAGAAACACACACAGAGAGAGAGAGAGAGAAACAGATAAATAGGAAAAATATTTGACTATTTCAAATCTAGATAGAATTTTAGTTTTCAAGGGTTACACAAGAAATTTATTCTTACTCCAGTTGGGCCCTAGTAGTGGTAGTAGTGGAAGTGGAAGTAGTCGTGGTGGAAGTCGTAGTGGATTTGGATGGATGTGTAGACAAAGTGAAGAGAGACATTGGATTGGATTGAATTGCATTGGATTGGACACACAGACACCATACACGATACACACAGGAACGGGAGAAAGCAATGGATCGATTCCGTCAGACGCAGCAGAACGTAAATCATATCATAAATCGGATTGTTACTCTCCACTTATTTCATTTCATCAATACTCAATACTCAATTCTCAATATTCAATACTGAATACTAAATACACAATACCCACACAGACAAGAAAAGGGAAACTCAACAAAAAATCATATCAAAGGATTACGCATATAAATGACCAATATTTTGCATTTCGCTCATTTTATATTTTTAGACCCGCAGACATATCTGCTGTCAAAATTTCACAGCCCTGGAAAACTAGACCAAACCAAAAAATAATAATAAAATCAGTTGAAAGAATTTAAATAAAAACCTCACATGAGATAAATAATACAAGTATTGAGTGCCATAATATATAATATATGCCAGTGGCAATGGCATTTCAGTGACAATGGTTTTATATTCATAATTCATAGATACATATTCATATTCCACTTTTTGCACTCGATGACGGAATATGACTTTTAAATTACAGAGCGAATTACGATTATAAAATTGAGATCCTCTTCTTTTTCAATACAAGTTTAGTAGGTACAAAATTCGGTATAAAATACAGATTAGAGAACGAGCTGTGTAAATTTTATGTACATGTGTGTATTATCTATGGTACCAGTTTTGTACTTTTATGTTCTGCTCTAAAAATTTCATCATACATATGAATGATGATATGAATGATGAATCATTCATGCTTTACACTTTGTACAGTTTCAGGAACTTTATCTATCTATAAACATCAACCCTAAAGAAGTACGGAGATACGGAGATACAGAGTACACAGCTTCACAAATATGAAATATCCTTGGTTATCAACATGATAAACCGCAACGAGTGTGGTATAAAACAATATTCATGTACAAAATATTTAGGGAGGATCGAGTAGCGAGTAGCGAGGATGGAGTCACAGCTGTAGAGAAGAATACCATAAATACAGTAGAAATGCACACTCTTGCTCTCTGTCCTTGTATCTTGTACCTCATACTTAGACGTATACTTATAATTTTACTGCTAGTGACACTGTCATTGATACCTCGTCTTTGTAGTTTATTTCAGTCTCCTTTCAAATTCAGATTCAGAGAGCACAAATCATCAAATTTCAGCAGCTTCTGATCCACACTGTACATTCAAAGAATATTCAACAAACACCAACACCAACGACAACATTCACTCTTCATCTTTCTCCATCATAAACAAGCTGTCCAACTGTATTGTAAATACTCTATCCTATGTTATAAATGTATGTTACGACTTGGTCTGGATTGGATTTTGTCATCTGCTGTGATCATTTTACTAGAATTCTACAATTCTACAATTCTAGAATTCTACAGTTCTACAGTTCTTTCTACTGTCTACTCCGGCTGACTTTCCCCTTGGAAACGATGTAGAATTGAACCAGTTGTATCATCATATCATCATATCATATAATTATATTATATTCTATCAAGGATCTTTCCACACCAAACCAAGCCAAACCACTAACAATATCAGTTTCAGTATTAGTATTCAACTAAACCCACAAATCATTATTGATTCTCAAGAATGAAGCAACAAACTATCCATCATCATATCTAAATATCATATCTAGAATCTAGAATCTAGAATGTAGATGTTTCGTAAATAGGAAAATGTGTAACTTTAAGTAGATTGAAAATGGAAACCTAACTCCACTGGAGGTTTCCATAAATTCCCCACACTCGAAGCAATCACACATTTCTCTGAAACGAATCCTTATGGTTTGTCACTGACTCAAATCCTTGAATTGAGGAGAATCTCTTTTAAGTCAAGCGTCAAGACTCAAGAATCATGTTGAAAATTGAACCAATTTCATAATTTGCGTTATTTTCACTGTCTGTTGTGTACCATGTCACACAATTTGATATTTGATACACTTTCAATCATATTTGCAATCTTCAATCGTTGGTTCTTGTAAAATATAAATGGCTTATATTTGTATTTATAATTTAAATTTTACTCGTTACCATTCACGCCTCATGCTGAGCTTCTTTCTTTTCCTACTGACTGAATTTTTTATCAGAAAAAATGGAGACAGTTTTTGATCAGTTATGATTTATGACATTTCCTTGTAAATATCAATTTATCAATGTATTTTTGCCTTGTGACTGGTGACTGGTGCTTGTAAAATATTGAATGCTCGACAACCATAATAACAACAATAGCAATGAGGTATGTTGCAACGTCTTTTCTTTGCGTAGATTTAGGTGTGCGTAGGAGGTTGAAAAGTCGACAAAAGCCTTGTTTTTCACTTTCAACTTGCCTTGAGTGACACCTTTGTCATTTTTTTAGCAAAGGCGTTTCGTTTATTATTATTGAATTCAGTCTCGCAAGTCAGTCTCATTTCCATCCACAGCAAAACCAAAGGCCAAAATCCAAGGTAAATGTTTGGTAGTTGGTTACACAAGTCTGAAAAGTGATTCCGTGAGTTCAGCGGAATAAACGAGCCAACTTTAATAGGAGCATCATTTTAATTTTTAATCTAGACGCTGAGCAAGAAGGATATACCACAGAATACCAGGAATTCTTTCACCTGTGTAAACTGCTTGTTAATACAAATACAAATACAAATGTGAATCCAAGCTCAATGCTTTTAAAGTGTCACCAGTCACCACATTGACTTGACTTGACTTGTCACATTTATTCAAATATGAATATATACAAACAAATGCAAATACAGATACAAATGAAAGCAACCCACACAGTAATCAATTCATCTTTAGAAATTCTTCTTCTTCTCGATGAAAATCAACGTGATACAAGTACCATTCAAAGCCAAATCTGGAGCACAAAATCAAGAGAAGAGAACGCCAGCATGTACAACATATAATGAACAATCTACTTTTGAGCTATTCTTACACTTCCTCTTCTTTTTCCGTCTGTCATCTGCAAGAACTCCTTAGAACGACAGTTCCACATTGCAGACTCAAACCTCTAGACCCTAGACTCGTGACTCTACAACTCAGGACTCAAGAGGCAAAACAGCACAAAGTACACTAAAATACAGATTCAGAAACTTTAGTTGTACAGATTAAAGTCTGAGTCTGGTTGAAGAGACAACATCATCTCGAAATAATCCCACTCTAATTATTATTATTTTTATTATTATTGTCTGGGACGGGATGGTATCATCGTTGTAGTCATCATCAGCGCGCACATTAGGCATAAAGCACGACTGAAGAAGACCCAGACCAAGAAGACGAAGAGAATGAAGAGGATACGAGTGGGAGAAAAGCGGAAATGTTAAATTCAGTTAAAAGTTAAGATCATGATGATGAAGATAGAATCCAGACTTAATTGCAACACATTATCAACAAGTCTGCATCCGACATCCGACGTCCGACATCCAATGTAACGTGTACAATGTACAATGTACAGTGTGCAATGTACTGGACGGACATAAAGAAGGGTGAAAGACAAAGATAGAACATGTTGACTCCTCTCCTTCATATAGTTCAAGGCACAATGCACCAGGCACACAGTTCTTATGTCTGTATACATACATGTATAATGCATAAGTACGTAAGTAGCCATTAACTGTAGTCATCATCAACATGAGTGTTTCCTATCATAATCATCAACCGTATTCCCATCCTCTTGATCTTTTTTCTATAGACCCTAGACCCTAGACCCTACACGGTAGACCAAGAGAAATAAAAGGGAGAAAGCCATGTGCATATTGTATATTATATATTATATACTACATGTCTAGTATGTAGAATGTAGAATATGACTGCACATATAGATATCTTTCCGTTTACTTTCTCCGGATCTTTTTGTCTGCCCATCTTTCTACTTCCTACAAATTCTACGTACTCTGTACATTGTACATTGTACATTATACAAGATAGTCAAGAAGAGGAGAAGTCAAAAAGTCAAGTTTTACATTGAGGAAGACGAAAGATCAAACCCACATACTTAGATGGATAGATAGACACAAAAAGAACCAGAGGAAAAACAGAGAGATACAAAGATTGAGTCAGAAAAAAGCTTTTTCCTAGATAATTCCCCAGTCTCATTTACCATTCCAAAGTGAGGCTCTCTATTCTCCTCTCTGCTCTCTACCCATTACAAAGTACTGACGTAAAAATATGTACAATGTGCAATGTACAGTGTACATTTTTTAAAGTTACACATCAAACATAACATGGAACAAAGAGGATGGAAAATCGGGCAGCATGACGGATTCATCTTATTCAAGCATCACATTCCAAGTTATGAAGAGGAACCTGATGAAAATGGACATGGAAATGAACCTCAACTCTCTTTTTGTCTGACTTTCTCCTGGTTTCATACTGTGCGCGGTGCATTGTGAATTGAAACAACAAAGTACTCAGTGACTCAATGCATTTCTATTTGTATTTCTCCGATGTTCAAAGCCAAAATTGCCAAATTGCCAAAATTTCCAGAATTACCAGAATCACCTGCCGCTTTATGGCTACATGAAACTTTATTCTATGCATTCCTTTTCCCCTTTTTTTCTTGTTTTTGCAACGTTGGTTTTGGTTTTGATTTGGCTTCTGATTTAGATTTTGGCTTTGAATTTGAATTTGACTTTGAAACTGGATTAAAAGGAACTGTACGGAGTTTATACATATCATATTTTTACATTTGGATAATATACAATTTACAAGTCTCAAGTACATTGACTTGATATTTCGGTATTTTCTATTGTGCATGGACTCTAGACTGTACAATAGAAAAAAAATTCAAACTTCCAAATTTTGAACTTTACCAAAAAATATTTTTCTAGGAATAAGTAGACAAACATAAATATAAAATATAAATACACTGTACTTTTGTGGAAGTTAGTACAGATAGGATGATTTCCCCATGTATGTCAGCTTTTTGAGCTTCCTTTTTAATTTAGACCAGACCAAAACAGAACAGACTCTTACATGTCTATGTCTCAAGTCTAGAGTCTCGAGTCTCGAGAGAAGGGAGACGACAGAAGTCAGAGGAAAGATAGAGAAATTGGAAAACATTCCATGATTATACGTTTATTTTCCAAGGCAAAGAGCAAAAAGTATAAAGTATAACGCATAAAGTAGAAAAAAAGTATGGAGAGACATAAGGAAAGAACGAGGACAAGGAGAAGACGTGTTGTCTCTTTTCCTTCTTCCTTCTTCTTCTTTATGCTTTCCCCTTTACTCCTTTACTCCTTTCCTTCTTTCCTCCTTTCCTCCTTGGTTACTGGAACTGGTTATATCGTTCTCATTCTTGTTTTTTTCTCCAGCCTTGCAGAAATCACCGAGGGATTTCACTAGCTTATCTCTACATTTTCTCAAATGTACCATCAACAAAGTCAGTTTATTTAAGCTGGCTCGTACCTCTTGTTGGTTGTGGTTGTGGCTCTGACTCTGACTCTTTCTCTTTCTGATACTTTACCTAACTGTGGGTTGTGGATTGTGGATATGAATGTGACTTGTAAATATAGAGAAACATCTCATACACATTACACTCTACACTCTTTCAAGTACAGTACAGCACATTACACTATAAAATAACACTGGGTTCCTAGTTTGTACATTGTACACAAAAGATTCACTTAAATGTTTGCCTCCGTGTCTCAAAAGCCAGAGAATTATCATTCTTTTTTTCCACAGTTCCACAATTCCACAGTTCCAGAGTTTCACAGTCGGCATGGAAAAGAAATGAAAACAAGAGGACTAAATAAGAGGCTGAAGCCGGAAGACGATCGTGCTATTTAGACACCGTAGATGTACCATGTACACTGCGCATACACATTAGATTATACATACCTATACATTTATTTATACAGTTTCACACACAATGAGAGTCACAGTATTCCTTTCATTACGTCTCACCATATTTACTTTAGTCACTACTAAGTGCTAACCATCAACTATTAAATAGCGTCTCGGATCCTCTCCACAACACAACTTATGAGCATGATTCTAGTTTCTAGTTTCTGGATTCTAGATTCTAGATTGTCGATCCTCCAAACAACTGACTTGCGAGTTACGAACTATTTTATACACAGGAACTTCTTTTCTCCTGCTTACCTTTTTTCAACGTATTTATGTGTGCGGTAGAATTACTTGAGGATTTAGTAGCAAACCACCCAAAGAGAAAAGTAAATAAGAGTAAACACACATATGCATCTCAGTAGTCTAAAATCTACAGTCTAGAATCTAGAATCTAGAATCTAGAATTTGTAATCTACAGTAAATATTTCAGTCAAAGAAAACTGCGGGGTTTCTCTCTATTGCGTTAATTTTAATACATTTTTCCTAAATGTATGCAAATGATTCCTAAATAATTTGGAGGCATTTTATCCAAAATATCTGCATAATATGCCAAAGGGCAAAAGGCTTCAGTTTCAAACACGGACAGTGGATGTTTATAATCACTTTTAATTTGAGGTGGTGGGTGTTCATTGCTCATTGACTTTGGCCGTTTTTGGCTTACGCTGTGACAACATTGCGCAGTGTAAACAGAAAATTGTGAAATGCAATTCGAACTGCGAATTGAGGATCCAGAATCAAGAATCAAGAAATCAAGAATGGATCATCGAGATACTACAAACACGGCTTTGGATTTGATGGTATTCGACGGGCTTTGAGCTTTGACTAGATGCTAAATGTTGAGTCGTGGAATAGAACCAAAATCAAAACGAGACCGAGAACGACTACGACAAGGGCAAGGACAATGACAGGGCAAAAGAGGAATCTTTTGTGATAGCTCCTTTTCCTTTTTGTTCCTCCCGCTCTTTGCCTTACCACCGCATCACATCTAATCATGCCATATCATCTAATCCTCTTCTTTTCCCTCTTCTCAACTTTCATTATGCTTCCACTTGACATATCACCCGTCTCCGTGTTCTAGTATTCTATACTCGATGTTCAATGCTCTATTCATGCCGTTCCATTCTATGAGGAAAATTTCCGGATCCGGATCACCCTTACTAAAACCTGTCATGAGCACAAAGTGATTAAAGTTGTATCTTGGATTTGTGGGTTTAGCTTTTACCCTTTTTGTCTTTTTGATTCCGATTCTTGCTTTCTCCTCGTTTCTTGGATCCTTCTTTCTTTTATTACACTGGACCTTGAAGATTGAAGATTGAAGATGTTGAAGACCAAGAAACCAAGAATGAAGAGTTACAATGGGGTTGCGAGACTGTGGCTTTTGTGGGCAGGCGGAACGCAATTTTTCATTTACATACACTTTGGATTTTAGGTACTTTGGAATTCTGCCTCTTTTATCCGTATATTATATATTATACATTATAGCTTTTATTCTGCTCTATTCTACTCCGATCCATTTTATTATTATATAGATCGGACAGTACAAATAGCCGTAACATTCTAGATTCTAGATTCTAGATTCTTGTTGACGAATAACAAGTAACAAATAACCACGAAAGAACCAAGACGATGACGATGACGATTTTGATGTCGATTAAGATAAAATTATTTACTTCAACTCTCCGCTTAAATCCACATACAATTTTATTTATATGCAGGCACTCAACCTATACTCTATACCATAAACGGAACTGAACTGAAATGTACGCAGCTTTTCTCTTCACAGATTCACCAATCACAATAACAATAACCATAAAAAATTGACTAGTTAGTATTGATGCCATTTATTGAGGAGAATTCTAGACTTTGAGAACTCTAGAACTCTAGAATTCTAGAATTCAACGATTCAAGGTTAGGCTAAGCTAAGCCAAAGCCGAGAAGGCAAACAACAGGAAATATCACAGTCGTAGATACTAGATTCTAGATTCTAGATTCGAAATACGAGATACGAGATATTGGATACGTAGATATTACAATAAATGGATGAACCTTGGTTTCCTCGTTCCTTCTATCTCTTTGGTTTATCTTGTGTGTTTTTTTACTCTTTACTTTTCCTTTTCCTTTTCTTGGATTCTTGGATTCGCCAACGGAGAAACCAAAATCAGAGGGGAAAGTCCAATAATTTATTCCCTGTAGACTGGAGAACGGAGACAAATTTATTTGCCGAGTAATTCTGTGGATTGAAATATATGGACGAGGGAAACAAGGACATTGTTCCAAGATTATCAGAAACAGTAATAGTTCTAACAGCAGTAGCAGTAGCACTATAACAAGCAGTGGTACAGACACAATATTAGCAAAAGTATTCGTAGTATTCGTAGCAGGAGCAGCACAAGTAGATTGTAGAATTAACAGTAATTGGAGTTATTATGGGATGATAATGGTAATAGCAGTAAAACTTTTGCAAAGAAATTATCTTGCTGCAGATATTCTTCCCAGTGTCTGTGTCTGTGGAGAGTACGTTTATTATATTTATATACTGTGTGTCTCGTAGATTGTAGATACTTTGGGTTGATGCACGTTCTTTCTCCTTTTCCGTTTCTGTTTGTACTTGCACTTCTGAATTCTAGTGGAATTGATTGTTGCAGATAACACTGTTAATATACGATGATGATGATGATGTTTGATATTTCATATATATATATATATTTCGTCTTCCAACTTGAAAACCCAAAACAATCCAAAATCCGTAACTAAAATCCAATTGCACTCACTGCCAACTTCACTGCAGTTATGAGGAGATGTGGATTACATATTAAACATTAAATATTAGTGGTTCATACATAAATACTCAAGTAGACTGGAGTAGACTGGAGAGGAATTAAATTAGATTAAATTAGATTATATTAGACCGCATAACAATACCAAATAGCTGGACAAACAAAGTATGACGACATGAAGAATGACGATATATTCAGTATTCAAATATATAAATATAAATATAAATATAAATGTATTAGTACGAGTTGGTTAGTTGGTTATTTAGGCGTTAGTTGTTACATATTTACAGCAGCTCAGAAACAATCCAAAACTTTAAAAGACAATACCAAATACCAAATTTTAAATAATACGAAGATACTGAGAACGAGATTAAAAAGTCAAAATCCTTGTTAAATGTAATATTACAATACAATATTTTTGTACACTTTTCCTTTGTACTCTAGAGAATATTTACAAAAGTATTTACAAATATTTTATTGTTGCAGTTATTAAAAATTTACAATTTAATCATTTAGCAGTCCATGTCCGCATGGATTAAAAACCTATTTATTTATTTTATTATTTACAATGAGACCTAGAAGTAGAAGAAATTGAGTAAATCTAGTAAAATATCTATAGTCTATGATTCGAGATTAGCGATTAGAGATTAGAGACAACGAGGAAGAAGAAAAAAATTGGCGGCTTACATGCTTTGCGAAAGGAACTTGGAGAGGGCAAGCTTGGATAAACTGTGACTTTTAAGGCCTCCAAACATTGTTATGGTTTTGTATACTCCTTTTTCACAACAAGAAGAACATGAATCATAAAAGAAATTAGTAGAACTACGGTGAGGTTGAGGACGATCGTGATCGTAATCGGAATCGAAACTGGTATCGAAATCGTGAGGAAACACACACACACATTTGATTGGATATTTGATTTTTGATTTGACGGGATTATTATATTTTTTATTTATATTTGCTTGGACTCGAATTGAATTGAATTGGATTGAACAACGAACTGCGAAGGGCAACTGTGTAACAAATGTGGCACACACTAGAATTAGGATTTTATTCTTTATTTTTATTTCACGTTGTCACAACTGAATCTGGATCTGAATAATTTCAATTTCAATTTCAATTTTTGACTCTTCAAACTTCCAAACAGTATGATTGTGAGTTCTTACTTTTGATTTCATTTCGTAGATAATTTTTTTATTCTCTTATCATGAGACGGAAAAGGGCATGAAAGGGGAGGAAAGGTAGATCAAAGGAATGAGTTATCATGAGGATGGACAAGGACCAAGGAACAAGGAAAAAAGAGTGGATGGAATGAAACATAAAAAATGTGTCTTGTGTGAAAAGGACAAGAGAAAAAATAACTAAAGGGAGTTTTAATAACGAGAACGATTTTCACTGTTAAACAATTGTATTATTTTCGCCGTACAATTGTATTTGTATTTTATTTCCACTGGATAGATAGAGAGAATGAAAACTTGCACTACTACTTGAAGTAATAGGCGTAGTTGTATTATATTATATGTTGAAGCACTCGTGACAAACTGAGATGGTCACAACTTGTTGGTATTTATTGGAATCCAAATCCAAATCCAACTCGGAATACCAAAGCCAATGCCAATGCCAATGCCACTGACAAGGAGAATGCCCATATGATTGCAAATCCAACTGCGGATGGGAATCCGATTCCGATTCCAAAGTGGAACTTGGAACTTGGACTGGAGCTGGAATATTTGATACTTGGTATGTGAACTGGTATTGGTATTTTGCTTTATTAGACTATGTGTACATGTTGAGACTGGAGAGAGAAAGAAGTGAAAATTCACAGTAGAATTCTTTGGTTGGGATTGGTTTGGTTTGGTTTAGTTTAGTTTGGTCTGGTTTGGAGTTTGGAATCGTATCTTTTCCTTTCTTTACTGTTCTGTTGGAGAGGGGGAAAGGACTAGTTTACACTTGGAACATCAGAGGGGGAATGCGAGATGTGAGGTTTGAGTAACATAGATGAAGCGTACACGAGGCTCTACACTGTACATTATACACTACTACTAGAAATACTATAGTAGATACTCGACTCGACTCGACTATACTCTCATTCACTACAGTTTACACTGCACGGTATACTCTGCTCTTCACATCCAACACTCTTGTTCGCTCTTTTACTAGATGCCTTGGCTGGCTCTCTCTTGGTCGCTTGCTGGATAGATGAATAAAATCAATAAAAGGAAGGTTGGATGCTTGACTATATCTACATGTTACGTCCTACAACGTACATCGTACATCCTTCGTCATACAGCGTTCACCGTACAACGTACAACCTACATGGAATAGCAGCAGTAGTAGAAAAAGTTGTAATATTCTACACTCTACTTGCTGTAGTTTTGGAAGGGACTCTATTAACCTCCTACCTCACAACTCACGACCATATATACACACAACGAATAAAGTCTAGAGTCTACAGTCTAGGACCCTAGACTTTGGACTCGTAACCGTTTCAGTTTCACTCAAAGTTAAAATAAAGAGGAAAAGTGCATATTTTGTCTTTTCCCTCTTTTCCCTTTTTTCGGTATTCGGTATTTGATATTTGGTCTTTGGCATTCCAGCATTTTGAATTGCTTTCCACTTACTCGTGCTCTGCTCTGCACTCAATCCTGCTACTTTACCCCATTCTCTTGTGTAGACGAGTTTTGGTTTTGCTGTTGCTTTTGGACCGATGGATATTTAAAACTCGATGGATTCACTAGACATTAGATACAACACAAGCAGATTTTTAAGCTGGCTGTAACTGGGACAATTGAAAAATGACAATCGTCACCATAAATACCATTGAATTTTACTTAAACAAATGATGACAAAATGGGAAAAGAAGAAAATTGTAAGTTGTAAAAAAAATATTTCACTGTTCAAGTGAAAGCTGACTTTCTCCTGAAGTGTTTAATTACAAGTTTTTGTAATTTTTTTCATCATTTCAGATAAAGGGGAATAAGAAGATGAGTATGTAGATGGTGTAGGTGATAGTTGGACAAAAAATTCAAATGTAAAAGAACAACGACAAAGACAAAGACAAAGACAGGAACGAAGATCAAGAGAACGAGGAAAAAGAATGAGCATGAGAATAAAATAGGTAAAATAAGACAAAGTATGTGGAATAGATAAAAAAAGAAGTAGAAAAAACTACTTTGACGTTGACTTTGACTTTGACTCGTTCATTCTTCACACAGTTCTTGTGCACCTGGTTCTGGTTCTGGTTCTGCCAGCGTTTTCTTGCATCATATTCCTTATTGAGGATCGCATTACGGTTTCTTGCCTATCTTTGTGCAATTTGTTCGCGACGGTAGCTCACTCGCTTCTGATCCACTGAACCAACCAAGCAACGAACCAACCCAGACTATCCAGACCAAGCCATGCCATTCCATGCCATTCCAGGCAGCTCGTGAGTCAACTAGGGAGAGACGACTACAAATGCGAAGTACGTACACCAACCACCAAGGACTTAAGGACGCACGCTCTACTACTACACAGGTATAACCAATATACCATGCTCCTCGCTTTCCATATAGACACATGGTACACCATATTATGCAATATGCAATGTGTTGAAAGTGAACCAAAACTATGCTTCTTCTACTCTCTGCCTACATCCTACATCCTACATTGTGCATTGGACATACAAAATGTAAGCATGCATGTAGGCAGAATACATTTGTCTCTTGCGCTTTTGCTTTCCCCTTCCCCTTGTTTCATTCCCTCCATTTTCATCTTTGCACATTGCTCTTTTATACCTTTTCTCCATTCTCCATTCTCCATTCTCAATTTGCAAGTCTCAAGCTTTACTGCATCTCACTTTCATTCCGTATGGAAAAAAGTGTAAAAAAGATGAAAAAGGTGTAGAATAACACTCAGACGCGCCAACTGAATCCGAATCTAAATCCGAATCCGAATCCAAACTAGAACTTGAACGCGAATCTAAAACATACTGTGAGAAAGGAAAAGGAGATGACAGACAATACGTGCACAAATGCACGTTCATTTTGTACTCGCGGATGTAGTTTTATTTTATATATGTGCGGATGTAGAATGTAGACTTGGATCTCGTATTTCTCCGATCCACTCTACTCTCTGCTTTATTCGATAAGAGAACGACGACCGACAATGTTGTGTATCTAAAATCTAAAACCTACAATCTACAACCTACAGTCTACAATTTACAATCTAGCAGCACCAACACTGTGTATATCTGTGTACAGTACACAGCGTCTGACCTCAGAGAGAACAAGAAAAGTGGGAGAAGACAAGGTGAAGAAAGAGAAAGTGGCAGTAAAATATGTATCTTGTGAGCTCTGAGCTGCATTCTGTGTGCTGATGTGCTATGTTGTATGAAGTAAGTGCACATGGAGAGAAATACAATGGAACGGCAAGGACGGGTGAAGAATAGAATAAAGAAAGATAGAAAGAAAAGAGAAAAGAACTAAAATCCACGATGAAACACGCGAGTAACATTAGACTTTTTGTGATGAGGAAAATAAAACCGAGGGAATGACGACCAAGGCGCAGAGGAAAATGCATAAAAGAGAAGAACAAGAACAAGACGAAGACGACGGTAGAGATGGAGATGAGGATGGAGACGCGAACGAGGACGAAGACAAAGAATAAAGGAGGCGGAGGACGACGAACGAGGAGCAAGGTCTCCAATTTTAGAAAACCATCCTTGATTCTTGCTCCTTCTATTCAGACTTGTCGGGATTCATTAATTATGACGTCAGTGATAAACGCCTCTCTTCACTAATGCTAATGCTAATTCTCATGCTCTTGCTAATGCTAATGCTCCAAACTCTCAACTCTAAACAAGCTATGCAATCCACACAGTTGCATGATATGCACACAACTAGTCGTCTCCTTTTGGGCCTTCTTCTTCTCCGACTTCTTCTTCTCATTTACTGTCCCTTTTCCGCAAACCAGAATCTAGAAATCCACAATCTAGATTCTAGATTCTAGACTTGAGCCTGAAGCATTAATCCTAATTCAGAATAATCTTTGCACTTTTACCGGAGAAAGTAGGAGAAAATCAAGTTTCTCCATCCATTTTCTTCTCTAACTATTCCTCATTCTGGATTCTGGATTGTACAGCGTAAATGTGGATATGCATAAATGAAGGTGGAACTAAAATTGTCGCTTTTGCTATCTCTGTCACCGTCTCGTTCTCTATCTTCTTGAGAATTCCAAAACTCTAGAGCTCTAGAACCGTAGAATTCTAGAATATTAGAGCACTTGACGTAGAATGTTGAATTGTTGTTGAAATACCTAGAATTCCTAGAGGAGGACCAAAAACCAAAACCACAGAAATTGGCAAGATTTACTATTCTCGGGATCAACATTTAACATCCATATTTTAAAAGAAATATCTGGATTTTAAGCAAGAGACAGTTTGGTTTCGGTCTGGATTCTAGATTCTGGATTCTGGATTGTAGAGTTTGGAGTCTAGAATCCAGAATCTAAAATCTAGAATCTGGAGTCTAGAACTGTGGAAAATGTAGAAATTATGATGAAAATGATGGGTTTCCGTCCCATTTCCTTCCTTTAACCTACATAACTCCAACTCGACATAACATAACATAATAACGAACGCACGCTGTACACTGGCATTACATTACTTTTACATGTAAAATTGAACATGGAAAATGGAGAATCCGACTGTTGGCTGTGAACTGTTAACTGGTCCAAAATAAATAAATCCACGTTCTACATGTAAATGTAAACTGCTCCTGAAAAGGTTGTGGTATCACACATCTTTCTCTCCTTATTTCTGTGACAGTCACAGCTACAGCTACAATCACGCTTACCAAAATCTACATTCTGCATTCTAGATTCTAGATTCTACATTCTAAATTATACATTATGAATACATGCATGAATCACCTTCATCCACCTTCCAAAATTTCCAACTTCCAACCTCCAACTTTCACTTGAATTCAAAATGAAAGAACTTGCTTTTACTTTTGGTTTTGCTCTTTCCCCTTTTCCTTTTGTGTGCGTTTTCCATTTGGACGTCGATCTCGGTTTTGTTCCATATCTGATACGTACTGTAGCTAGCTGGAAACGTCATTTAAAATGAAATAGAGTGCTGGAGTCAAAGAGTAAAAGTCAAAAGAGCAGCGCGGTTTGAAATCTGGTCTGGAGAATAAAAGTACAGAGAGGAGAGTAAAAGATAGCGGCTAGAGAAAGAAGAGAAAATACAAGATATTGGAAAGAACCCAAACTGTTTATATTTAGCCGTCTAATATTATTTCTCTCTTTCTACTTTTCTAGTTCTCTAGTTCTCCAGATCTCCAGTTCTGGCAAAAGAGGATAGAAAATTAGCTACAACTGTAGAACAAACCAGAACCAGAACCAGAACTACAAGTAGAATTAGAACTATGGAAGTTGAAAAACCACAAGTTGAAGTACAAACACCAGTTTCACGGAAGTAAAGTCAAGAATCTAGAATCTAGAATCCAGAATAAAAGAGTGAGAGTAAAGGAAAAGTCTATTTTATTTCACCAACGACCATTATATCACAAAATAGCTATGTACATAATATTTATCTGTCTATCTATCTTTCTATCTATAATAAATAATAAATCGATAGACATCTCTACATCCAAATACAAATACAAAGGAACCCGGGAAATTTCCACAAAATTTCTGTGTACATTTCATCTCGAATTTGAGAAATGTGCATTTTATAGTGAAGCCTGTACACTGTACACTGTACAGTGTAAAATGTGCAATGCTGTTGTTTTTAGTCCACATGTTTCTGTTTGTCCTTCACTTCAACTTGTACTTGTGCTTCCACTTTTAATTCTATTGCTCCTTCCACTTTTAATTCCGCTCATCTTTGCTTCGCCTCTACAAAGTAGTTGACTATTATGCAGAGGAGAAAAGATTGAAAGAGAGAGCGTCAAGTTGCCTTCATGGCAAATGGTGGATGGCAAACAGAGACGGAATATTTAATTAGGAGGAAACCAGAAACGAGCCAGAAGTAGTATTGATACTAATTCCAATTTGGGTTCTATAATAATATATAATGTTCAACTTAATGCACTTGTACAATGTACAGTGAACAGTGTACACATTAAACATTTATGTGAAGACTCATGATATCACTTCCGTGAAAGATGCTGCTCTTGCATTATGTAAACTATTATGTAAAATAGCTCTGTACTCGGTATTCTGTATTGTGGCCTGTAGATTGTGAATTGTGGATTGTGGATTGAGAAGTGAGGTTCAAAATACATGATGATGATTTATCTATCTACTACAGATATATCTGTTTGCTGTATCCAATGGAGAAAGTACTCTTTACTCTTTGGATGTCTCTGTTTATAATGCGGAAGAACAACTTGTGGTTTTCTTGTCTGTGTCTTTGCCACATGACATGGAAAATGGAAATGGAAATGAAAGTGGCTGCTCCATATTCTAGAGTCTCAATTCTGGATTCTAGATTCTAGGTTCATCACAACATGAGACAACACTAGACTACACTACTCGCAGCTTAGCATCTATTTCTCGTTGAACAGATGGAGATATTCAAGTCTTTGATATTTGTATCAGTCCTTTGCTTCCATTTACTCAATTTATACCAGTAAATGTTTCCATCTATTCACAATCCACAATCCACAATCTACTCTCTGTAACATATTATACTAGACATAGACTATTGGTTATGTATTATGTACGCTTTTACATTTCCTTGTGTCCATAATTCATGTCCTCTCCCTATATGTTTCTTTGCTGTCTCTTTTCAAATCCAATGTCTCCACTCTCCACATTTTCTAAAGATGCAAGACTCTAGACTCTAGAACCAAGACTCAAGATTCAAGATTCAAGGCTATTTCGCTTTCAGAAAGCAAGACTTTAGATTCTTGATTCTAGACTCTAGACTCTAGACTGAAGACTCAAGAGGACACAAAATCCAATGCCCATTAATAAAAGGGCAAAGTAGAGTGATAATTGGAAATTATACTGTCAAAACAGCCAAAGAATTCCTACACTTTAATTATTATTATTACTCTCAGTTGTGAAAACAAGTGTAGAATACTCTTTTGTACATGATAAATTATAAGACCTAGAACCTAGAACCTAGAACCAGATCTTGTATCTTGTATCATGTCTCTTTCAGTTTCACTCGAACGGGCAATGAGGATCGTTTATGCTCATCATAAGTATCACTGTTTATGTGGCTTGAATGTACAGATATTTATCATATTCAGTCACGTCAGGATTTATGCTTATTAATTCATAATTCATAGTTGACAATTCACAAAAGACCACACATTAATCCGTCAGTTGATAAAAGAGCCAAAGATGAATTGTGAATTGTGCGAGGACAAGGATTTCTTCATTTGTTCATGACCTCTGCTCTCTACTGTGTATTGTTCATTCAACTTGGACATTCGATGTCGATGTGCTGTACTCACTCCTGTTTGCGTATTTGAATGGGATGAGCTGATTATAATAATGATGGTTCATCCAACGTATAATTATGGAGAAAGTACAGAGTACAGAGTACAAAGAGAAATAATGAATAGTATGCATGATAAATGCCATGAATAAATACCATACAAATACGAATACAACAAGCAACAAGCACTCAATGCTCAATGCTCAATGCATCAACATCTACCTAAAACCACGGACAATATCTGTAATAAAAAATAGACACTGTGCAGTTAAATAAATTTGTACAATTCATGTACACTTGAGAATACATGACAGCACAGGAAATATTTTCTCTTCCTCCATGTTCCATGTTCCATGTCACTGTCACATTCAAATAAATGTATCCATCTCTCTTTCAGCTCATTTTGATTTTGATTTTGACTGAAACTTTCACTTTGATGTTGACTTCAACTTTAGTATCACATGACTGTAATATCAACTAGCAACTGCAACTCGAGCTTCGAGCTTCGAGTTGTAGTTGGATTTGGATTTGTATGTTTCTATTTCGGGTTCTCCTAATAATTACATGTAAAATACAGTGGTTCTACTTTCTATTTTCTACTTTCTACTTGTAGCCTTTTTAGGAGCGAGAAAATAGATGGAAAATGAAGAGGAGAGGCAGAGCATAATCACATAATCATGTTTTCCCGACCTCTGCCCAATCGCTCATTTATTTCATCTCTCCGCGTCTCTTTACTTTGCAGTGTACGCTGTACACTGTACACTGTACAGCATTCACGTTCAACGTTCATCATTTTAATTCAATGTAAAGTGTGCCATGCACATTGTACAAGCTACAAGCACTGACTATATCTTGCACAAGTATACACAATACACAAGATACAGCAGTTTTCTTCCGAGTTGAAAATGACGCGTGCATGAAAATGTTGGCGTAACTATAAATATAAATATAATACGTAGATGTGGAAGCAGAAGCAGAATTATTAGTATTAGTATTTTGCTGCACAGTGTAGATTCTAGATGCTAGATTCTAGATTCTAGATCCAAGACTGTAATATGTAATAGTTACGACCTCGTCATTAAAACGGTCGTATATTAGTGGACCGTTGGCAATAATTTCTAGCTTCAAACCCGCTCCTGTCAGTCTACTCTGCTGTACAGCGTACAACGTACAGCGTATATGCAAATCTAAGTCTAATCCACACTGCATACTGCATGCAAGCTCTACCAACAACACAGCACAACACAACTTCAACTCTAACCTTCATTTTGTAGGTATCTACAATCTAGAATCTAGAATCTACAATCTGCAAGTATACGCTGATACACATAGCACATAGCACATGGCTATGGCTAGATTAGAATGACAGTATTAATAATAGTACGAGCCAACTGAACTAGAACTAGAACCAGAACTAGAACTACCTACAACATTACACACTACACACACTCTGGATTCTCAGAAAGAATTTGTGTGCATGAACATGTACATAAATTTACGTCTCTGTTTGTGTTTGTGTTTGTATTTGTATTTGTATATTCCGCTGTCCTTTTCAAAATGCTTGAGGTTAAAGTCATTATTGCTCATTATTGAAACTTGTCTTTCTCATGTCTCTCTCTGTCTCTGTTTCTTTCTTTTTTCTTGTTCTTTTCATTTTCATGTGGAGGACAAAAAAACCAACGAACCAACCGAGAGAGAAAAAAAACAGAATTATAAACACTGAGAATCATAGAATGATAATGAGAAGGGAAAAGGAGTGGAAAAAGAGAAAGCAGCTACGGCTGTAAACTGTACACTGTACATGATGTTACATTTATGTGCACAGTGTACAGTGTAGTGTGAGCATAATCATAATGCAGAGTTACATTGTAACTAGTAACTAGTAAGGAGTTACTATTACATATTGCATACAGTAGGCACTTCACATCAACGTTCATCGTACTACTCCTTCTTCAGTAACAGTAGATAGATGGATGGATAGATACACAGACTGTGCACTGTGCACTATGTGTTATGTACTCCATCCTGAATAACAAATAACTAGAGGCGGACTCCACTAACTATTTGACGTTTAATCAATACTCTCTCAGCTTTCCCTGTACCATATATAATGTACAATGTATACAATGTACAATGTACAATCTACACTATACATTGTGAAATGTACAGTTTTCACTGTACTGCACACATATACTTGAATACTTGAAAACTTTCACTCTTGATATAAATTCTAGCCCATATGTGGATCAACGAGGGTGTAAAGTGCAGAGTGTAGAGTGTAGAGTGTACAAACTGTACAATGAACATTTTACATTTTAGATCCACAAATCCACCTTCGTTTGCTCCTTGTTTGATCGGTCGGTCTACAAACATCACTCATGTAAATGGGAATTTTTTTCATCAAAAATACTAAATGCAAATGCATAGGAAAAAGGGACAAGACAAGCAAGACCTTCCATAAAAATAAAAGACAACGAGATGAATCCAACAAGTACAAGAACAAGTATGCTGCACACAACACAAGGCTTAAGAAAAATACACCTGTAATGCAATACAAATACAAATGGAAATTCCCAAGTAGAGAGCATTTACCTCACTTTCCCTCTTTTTACTCCTTTACTTTTCCACCTCGACAAATTCAATAAGGAACGAAGAGAAGATGAGAACGAGGACGAGTTTCTGAGGAAAACATCGCTCTGTACTCTGTACCCCGTACACCATACACAAATTTATGCATGGATCCGTAATGTAAAATGTAAAACGTACAAGGTACAAGGTAAATCCTCCGCACCGGTTTGTACAATGTACAAAAGTACACAGTGCACACGTGGATTTATTGCCACGGTGGAATCTATCTCTGTTCTCTGTATTCTGTATTTTTCCTCCTCACTTCTCAGAACGTGAATCTGAATCTGGATGTGGAGCACGACAAATCGGAGAATCTAATAAAATTCTTCATCTATGGAAGTAGTTGTGACTTATTCAATAATACGGAGGAAAAAGGAAAGTGCTCATCTTCTTGTTCCAAGTACTTATGTATTTAGTATTTAGCTGCAATGTACCAAGAAGTCTCTTTGAAATCCCTATTCACAGTCCATTTCCTATCCCTATTACCATTTCTATTCCTTTTTTCTGTTTTATAATCTACTTCAAATTCGGAATTAGAGCACTTAAATTCTTGAATTTTTACACTTGGGCGTTTTTGTCATATCGCTCCGGGTTCCTGGTAATTTCCCTGTGCTGTGCTGTGTAATAGATTTTAAAGCTTATTTTAACTGGTAAATGGTATTTACTGTGTAAAAAATGGAGACAGTTAAAATATTACATGTAAATTTAATTTCTATTTCTATTTCGATTTCTACCGGTCTCAGCAGTCGGTGTCTGTTAGATGTCGGATTAGTGAAAAAACTGTTGCACTTTCTATTTCCAATATAATATTTTCAGTCACCATTTCTACGAATGTACAATGTACAATGTTCAAATACCTATGTAGGAAACAGAGCGACTACTTGGAGCTTGGTGCTGAGTATTTTGTAATGTTGATGATTTAATCTTTTTCAATAGCTTCAATAGCTGTAGAATGTAGAATTTAGACTTCAAAGGAAATCTTTTCTCCTCGCACCCAAACGAAAGAGTATTAAAATGTTATTAGAATTATACTTCAACTACTACTCCTTCTGTTTAGTAAATAGTAAATATGTGATCGTGAGCATAAATTTAAATGTCTTTTTTACATCTGTTTTGAATGATGCTAGTAAATTAGCGGAACTGCTCGGCCGTTTTTCAACGTTATGATCATGATGATTACTTTTATGTGGAAAACATCAACCATTGAGCATTGAGCATCGAGTATCTACTGAGCAAATGTTATTGATGTGGAAATCTCTGTATTTATGTATCTTAAATACCCATACAATAGAAAATACGAATAGAATACAACTAGTAAGTGCTTAATTTACATACGGCCACTAATAAATGCAAGTCAAATCCATTTTACGTCCATCTACAATCTAAAATTTACGACGTCGATATAGGTAGTCATTTAGTACATCTTTTTGAATATATTTGAATGCTGAATACGGTATGTTTTTGCACGTATAAAATGTACAGAATACAGAATACAGAACATAGAGACAAATCCGTTTATGAGGTTGAGGTAGTTTTATGACTGCATTTATATAGATATGCACAATCAATGTACAATGTACAATGCAGATAACAGTTATGCATAATGTATTTATACTCTACACTACTGTATCCAAGGTAGATGTGTACTCTTTATTCCATTTTATATAGAACTGCTGATAAGCCTTTCTATTCTCTGCCGTTTGATTATATGACATTGTATTATATTATATTATATTTTATCTGATATTTGGCTGTGCGTAGTTAAAGCTCTTCCTGCGTGTGACTCTTCGTTTCTAGCTCCATTGCATCCATAACCAGCTGCATTGCAATAGATTTCATCCAGCTTTTCGACTTAAGAGCTCCTGCTTTCTCTAAAGTCTATGTGTTGCCTTGGGTTGCTTCCGTTATGTTTGGCTTTCACTTTCTCCTTTGGCGTTTCATATTCCTATTCTCCATTTCCTTGCAACTAAATAAACGGCCGTAAACTATAAGTTATAATGCGCTCTGATCTACAGGAATTAAAATGCTATCACCAATCCAATGGAAATTGCACTGTAATTTGTGCTTCTTGCTCTCTCCTTCCTCGTCCTGTAGTCAATACTCAACTCAACTCTTCAAATTATGTACAATGTAGACTCTAAATTCTAAACTCTAAACTCTAGACTCTAGACTCTAGACTCTGGTTTCTAGCTAAGAGTTAGATATTACGACAGTGACTTTTATTATATGTATATGCCATGCATAATAGGGGAATGTTGTGTATTGCACATTCTGTGTAATAAATTATATGGTACATTGAGAGATAGTTTATTATGCTTTGAAATTTGAAACCAGCTCAAATTACACTCATTCTCCAAATTTAATCCTTAAAAGAGGAATTCTACTTTGATTTTGATTTTGATTTGAATCCAGTCTACACAGCTGATATTAGTGCATTGCATAAAATATACAATGTACAATCTAGAATGTAGAATTCCAACAAATGTTCAATGTTCATCCACGTGGATGGATGGTGGTTAATTGTAAACATTTTACAAAACTACTACAACTTCAACTTTTACAACATCAACATCAACTTCAAAAGCGATAGGAGTAGCAGAAACCTCCACACTGGAATTTCATGAAACACATATAATGAATCGAATGATCCAACGTCCAAAGTAGACGCCAAAAGATAAAATTCAAATGTTGAAATGGGAAAAGTCACATAAAATTCAAACTTTCAAATTAAAACTTACCAATTGTTCTCAAATTACGGGTAAGGGTACGGTTACGACTGCCGTTTCCCCGTGGATGGCAAATACGGAAA
Organism: Sminthurinus aureus; assembly: GCA_034698265.1. NCBI lineage: Eukaryota > Metazoa > Arthropoda > Collembola > Symphypleona > Katiannidae > Sminthurinus > Sminthurinus aureus. The sequence goes on along the minus strand of JAQGBH010000378.1, from coordinate 22,499 downwards.
AACCCAAAGCAAAAAGTTTAAAGGGGTAGGAAAACTCTTATAAAATTTCTATTGCTATTATTATGATGATTATTATTGCGTGTCTTCCTTACAAATAGCTGTTTTTAATACTCTGACTTTTAGATTACAAATATATCTGTATCCAGTTTATATAATTAACTATAATAAATTATTACGTAACAGAAATAATTATCCCAAACACAGCCGTCGTCGTAGTCATACTTGTGTCATATTCATGGTCCATATTTTGTACCTGTAATTTATAACCAACAAATTAAAGTTGATAGTCTGTGACAAAAGTAATTAGCATAATTAAAACCGCGTCTCTGATACATACTTTGAGACACCAAACACCAAATTTTTTTTATCAATTTTATCCAACCAAAAGCAACTCTTGTTTTCTCACTCTACATTCTTCTTGACTCATTTTCCATTTTCAAGCGTACCAAAATTCCACGTAAAGGAAGAAAACTCATATTTTACTTTTTTCATTTATTTGATGTTTTTGTTCCTCCTGTGTTCTTTATGCTATTTTACTTTGCTATTTTTTGTGTCAACTTTTGAACTTTGCAGGTCAAGTCTAAATTGAATTTCAGGTTTTTACCTGTTGGATCATCCAACATCCAGCATCCAGCATCTAGCATAAAGATAAAGTTTCTAAGTTTGGAGTTGCTTTTGACTTTTGAGGTTTTGAGACTAACTTTCAATTTCACCGGAATACGAATACGGATAAAAGCCGTAACATCTACAATCCACAATCCACAAGTTAGAGGTTAGAGTTAGAGGTTACATCACAAAAAAAACAGACTAAAACTTATTTTACTACTTTTAATGTATATGCAAAATACATTACGAGTGCAGAATTCAAATGTTAAAATGTTTCTTACATAAGGTTTTTCATTTCCTAAACTTGATAATGCTAATGATCAAGAGATAGCTCTTAGAAGAATTTTGTCCTAACTCCAAACCATGGACAAAAGTTGGCTGAACCGTTTTAAGTGGAACAGAATGGAGAATAAAATAAAATATTAATTATGCTTGCTGTAAAATGTACATAAAAGTCATTCATTCACAGTATTTATCTATGTAGAATGTAGATGGATGGATCTGTTTGTGTTTTGTAATTGTACCCGTCTTTACAAATGTAGGAAAATTAAAATGTCTACAGTTTGTCTAAAATTCTAAATGCGTAATTGTCATACAATAATTCATATTGGTATAAGTACAAAATACAAAATGTCTGAGCAAATATTACATCAGCTGTATAATGTACAATGTATATGTATATGTATGAAGAAAGAAGTCGGCTCATTTACTGCCAACTTTTATTTACTCAGCCTTCACTGACAAAACGAGACAGACAGACAGAGAGAGAGAGAGAGAGAGATAGAGAGACGGTCAGACGAGCCACAAGTTACATTTTTATCCACAACCTTTTTGCTAGCCACGAGCGGACTGAAGGATGAATGATTCGTTATTAATATGGTACAACTACACAAGTAACAACTACACAGCTTCTCGTTTCTCCCCCGTTGGAATTCAAAAGAAAGGAAGAATGACGAATGACGAATCAAGAGAAATGACGATAATGAGGCAGACAAGCTTTCTACGCATTTCGTAAAGCCAGACATAACAGTTACAGTTAACCGCCTACTCTTGACTCTCCGTCAAAAACATAACAAATCACAACTTTCCAATGATGAATCAAAATGTGATTCAGAATCAGAATCAGGATCAGGATCAAAAACATTATATGTGTCCAATGTCCATGCACGTCCGAACTATCCTTGAAAACCACAAAACCAAAGCTAAAATCAAACCCCAGCACATGCTTTTCATCTACGTTTTACGTTTTACACATCCACATGATTCATGCACACTGTAAAATTCCATACTCTACTTTACCACAAACAAAAACCTTGACTTAAATCTTTGTACACCAGATAACCAGATACAAGTTTTATTTTTGATATGAGCACTTCTGTACATATTCTGTATTCTGTATTTTGTGCCAAAGAACTCACTGTCAATCCCACTAAAGCTAAAGCTTTTCCGTATTCCTACGATATTTTGTATTTGTACGATTGCCTTTACTTTTATGCTTGTTTTTTATCTTTGGATTTGGCTTTGGATTTTTCTTTGACTTTGACTTTGACGTTTGTGCTATTTCTAAGAAGTGGAAAAAGTAATCATATGGGCTATGATATTACTATTACCCGTTTTATGTATAAACGTCAGCATCAGCCGTAAACAAGTAGAATAAAGCTAGAGAGAAAGAGAAAGAGAGGGAAACGAAAAGAACAAAACTAGAACAACATGGAAACTTTCTCCATTTCTTTCCTCTTCCTCAATGCTCATTGCTCAATACTCAGTAGCGTACGCATTTCCAAATCTACAAGTTTCTTTGCATTTTATTGAATCTATTTTATAACCCGTTACATAAAATTTGTAGGAAGGCAAAGGCAAAGGAAAAGCAAAGGCACTGGCACTGGCATCATAGACAATATCAGACACAGGTTCAGTGTTAAGTTTTTCATAGTCAACATGCTGACTAGTCAGTTTAGAACAAGTTTGATACTGAAGATCCTGGAATCTGCAATCTAGAATTTAGACTCTCGACTCTAGAGTTTTCAAGAACAAACTCGATCCAACTTCTGGTTGGTTGAAGAGGAAGACTGAAGGTGAATGTTGAACAGCTGTGGAGTAAAGACAGAGACAACTGGATACTAGAGACTAGAGACTAGAGACTTGAGACTGGAGAAACTGCGTACGATGTACTTTGCTCGTGTGCGTAGACAGAAAGCATCCTGTGGCTATATCTGTAGCCTCGCTTTGTGTGTTCCTAATTCACAGATATTAAATGATTATGAGTCATATATGTCATGCATGCTCCACGCTCTATGCTTTATGGCTTATGCGCTACAATCTACAACAAATGTGTAAAAGGAACAAAAAATCTATTTGTTTGAGCACGTGTTGATAATAAATTAATTTTTTTTACGATAGCTAAGTCTGGATTTGGCTAAATTATTTTGATTGGAAATGGGAGATTGGATAACGAATGACGAATGACGAATGACGAATGGTAAAGCTGAGTCGTGGATTGAACTGAACTGGACTGCAATGGATTGGATTGTGGATTTCGGTTAGATTTTTGGTTACGGCGTAAATTGGCAAATTGGAGCATGTGGGTGGGTGGTTTTTTTATTTTTCAGTTTCATCTCCACTTTTATCTACACGTCCGTCTAATACTTCCGTCATAAACCGCCAACTCAACTCATCAACTTGACTCTACTCAAATCCCAACTCTCAACTCTCAACACTCAACACTCAACACTCAACACTCGGCTCTCAACTCAAGTCGTGATCATGGTTGACTGAAAATACGAGGTTACGATCTTGATTTGGGCTGTGCATATTCTACATTCGACATTCTACATGTACAACATTTTGTTACAATATTGTTCATGTTTACACTGCCAAATTGTAAATCATGTACATACTACTTTTTACCCTTTCCAAGTATACTTACAACCTACAATGTACACTTTACATGATGCATTTGCGCATCAAAATATTTATTTATGGCAAGATTTTGATGAAAAGATTCAAGTGGGTAGAATGTAGAATGTAGACTGTAGAATATTTTCCTAGTGTAATTGAAACTGTATTACCTGTTCAACATTCTTGGTTTGGAAGGGCTCTTCTCAATTTACAGTTTAAAAATCTACGTTTCTAGTTTCCCTCTCAACTTTTTCTTTAGTTTTAGCTTTACTCTAGTCTAGATTTTGGATTTTGGATTCTGGATTCTCTATTTTCTCTTGTAACCTTTAAATTTTCAAGAGTTTTCAACGATTATACGTCCAAACTGAGGAGAAGAAGGAAAGGGAAAAGGAAGAGCAGAACAGGAATGGGTTGGGTTGGAGGAAGGATGAGGTTTAGGTTGAACTGGAAGTACTGGTAGAATTGGAATTTCAAGTTGACTTTGAGTTACAGTTTGACTTTGTTTCAGTTTGAGTTCCAGCCAGATGGTGAACGGATCATTTAAAAGGGATGGATATTGACTTGAAATGAATTGCTTGGGTGACTTTTCCCTTTGGCGTGTTTTTTTACATATGACTCCTCTCGTTTTTTTAACCTCGACTGTAGACGGTAGACTTTAGATTGTAGACTGTTTCACATGTTTAAGGATGCTCAAGGCTCAAGGCTCAAGACTCAAGATGCTGAGCAAAGTAAAAGAGAAAAGGAAAAGACCTTCTTTCCTTCTTTTCTTGTGTACATAATTCTAGAGAGAGGAAGAATGATTTGCATTCAATAAATGCAAATCATTAGACAGACTTGCCAATTTACCTTTCAACCGCAAGTCAATTACATGAGGAAACGAGAAAGAAATGAAAAACGTGAGCGTGAAATCTTGACTTGCTCGACCTGACTTTTAGTTGACTTTACTTTGTGTGGCTTTGAATTTTGAATCCAAATGTGACTGTGTAAAACTTAGTACTTTCTTTCAGTTTGGAAACATCAAACATCAAACTCCAAACACCAAACATCAACAAAGGAATAAATAAGAATTGTGTACATGTTCTCAATGCTCAACCTTTGACTTTGGTTTTGACTTTGACGCTGACTTCACTTTGATTTTGATTTTGTTTGTGATTTACATTTAGATTTTGGTTTTGGTTTGGGCTGTGAATTAAAACTGTGATTGAAATTGAATTCCATTTGTAATTTGAACTCTCATTCTCCCCACTTTTGTCATTAGTCTGTGATAATTTCCATTTTCCATTTCATATACATCACAATCAACAATTAACAGCTTTTCATCATCACTCATCAGCCATTGAGTTAGTTAACACAATACATAAACTCGTACTAATTTGAGTCAAAAGTCAAAAGCCTGAATCTCACCAAACATCGTCGCCTCTCCAACATCAACATCAACATCAAACGTCTATATATCATCACCATCCTCTTGCTCTTGATCATCATAATCCGTGAGAGTACAAGGTACGTCCTACAAGATACAAGATACAAGATACATGATACAAGGACTCACTAGCTTGACAATCCCTCTTTACTCAGCTCACTACTAATCTCAGAGAATTTACTGAGCTTTCTCTTCTGGATTTCCTCTCTCTCTTTCTCTCGATCTTTCTGTTTCTTAAATAAGTGTAGAAATACAAGATACATGTATGACATATTACCGTTACGGACCATGAAGGACTTTTACATGACAAAAAAATCCCTTCCTTTTCCCTTTATCATGGTATTGTACTGCATCTTTTTGTCCTTTGTACAATGTACAACATACATTGAGCATACTATATCTCGGTTCTCCTGCTGTACGCTGCAAGGGAACGGGCTGAACACATTGAGTAAATGACGGAAAATGGAACAGCTACAATTGCAATTGCGTTCTTATTGCGCGGATTCCAGGACTCGGGACAGACGGGAAAGAGAGCGAAAGAGCGGAGCAGATACGGTACAAGACATAAGAAATAGTAGAGTAGAGCAGTAGAGTGAAAGAGAAGAATTGGGGAACGAGGGAAGGGGAGACAAGGACGAGGACACGGGATCTAGCATCTAGAACCTAGAATCTAGAATTTAGAATGCAGCCTGTAGAAAGTAGAATCTAGAATGTAGAATCTAAACTAGTGGAAGAAGGGAAAGAAGAATGGAGCAAAAGTCGTCACTGGGACGAATGCTGAATACTTTACTTTGCTCTAACGGGACTCTCTGTATTTTCTCCTCTTTTTCTCGCTCTCTCTCTCTCTCTCTGTTTCTCTGTGGACCGTGGAGCGGGAGAAAAGGCATGGTATGAAAAGGAGGGAGAAAATGAAAAAAGAAGAGAGAAAGAGACCCGGGCAGACCAAGCCAAGCCATGGCTTGGTTAAGAAATAAAGAAAGAAAGAAAGGAAGAGAGCAAGGGAATGCAGAATGTAGAATGTAGAGTGTAGAATGGGGAAAGGACCAAGATATTTGCACAGCCCGCAAGCGCAATGGGCAAATAGAAGAATCGATAGGCTCCCCATGCGTTCATAATTGAGATGTTCTGCGTGGTCCTGGTGGAACAGTCTACAGTCATACGTATTGGTCCAAACTGTAAACTGCTGCATGGACTGTAAAGATTTCTTTGCTTTCTTTACTTTACTTTCTTTCTTTACAAGGGATTAATGCACCGTGTTATACTTTTTACTTTTTCTCCCTCCTTTCCCCCTTCTCCTTCTCATTCTTATTCTCAATCTCTTTCTAGTTTTCTTCCTTCCCTGTCTTTACTTTTTATTTTTTATATTTTATATATTGGCTATTGTGTATTGTGTATCAACTTCAAACCAAACCAAACCAACCCAACCAACCAATACTTTAACACAATATAGCCGGATGCATTCTACATATTCTATGTAAACTGCACAATGTACTATGTACAACGTACACGGTTCGTCCAAAGTCTCACGAAAATTGTATTGCTCCAGTTGCAGAATAATAACAATAATAGACAAAGGGAACGAGGAAGAAGAGGCAGACGAGGAAGGGATAAAATTGCGGATGGTTTGGTTTACAAAGGAATTTAGGGAGAAAGGATAAATTTGAAAGATGAGAAAAGAGGAAACATCAGAGAATCATATACAAACAAATCAACTTGGGAATTGACTTGACTCGACTAGACTAGACTTGACTTGAATTCAGTCGCTCTTCAGTTTCTTTTCTTTTTTTTTCTTCCCCAATTTTCCCCTACCTCCTGTTGGAGAGATGAGCTATCGGAAATTTTGTCAGGTTTTGCCTTATTTCTCCCTTTTTTTATTCATCCCAAATCGGAAAACTAAGTTGAAAGAGCTCTGCTACTCTTGTTGTTGTCCCCGCCAATTCCACTATACCACTGTCACAGTCAGCTCATCACATTTCACACACGATCTGTTGATAAGACTTTGATTTCAAAAGGGATTATATCCCATTTTCTCTCAGGAATTACTTTCACGTCCTTTTACCTATCCAGATTGCCGATTGATGATTGTAAATTGTAAATTGTAGCTTCTCAGTTGTAGACGGTCGACTATTGACTGTTGACGGACTTGCACTTAAACGAGTGAAAAATGATGTGGAATTTAAATTCCCAAAGCTTGCTTTCTACCCAAGGCTAATTATTTTCTCTGGTTTCTGGCTTCCCTCAGAGTATAAAATAGCGGAGAGCTTATAACTATTATCAAACTCCGCAGTAGAAAAAGCAGAGCTCCTTAAACTCATCACAAGTCTCGAGTCTCAAATCTCAAGGTTTAAAAGTTGGTTTTCATTTCACAGATCTTTTTCGCTTATCAAAACTTCTGTGCTGGGCAAAGAAATGAATTTATAAATTTATCTCCAGTTTAGGAATTTTAAGATGAAAAAGCCTGTGGATTACTTATCGTTAGACATGCATACGTAATACTTATTGGTAGATGGACAGATACACGTGCAGTATAAATTGTACATTGTACATATACTGAGCGAAAGAAGGTACAGATAAAATGCATTATGTAAAGTGGACCATCTACAACCCAACATCCACTATCTAATGTCTCAGCCTCGGCCTCTGTCTCTGTCTCTGCCGGGTGGTGGACACTACACAATACACAATAGTGAGAGCATGTGGATGTAGGTCTAGGACGGAGTCAAGGAATACAGATAGTTTTTCCTTTATCTGGAGGAAGAAAGCGGAAAGGAGCGGGAAGGAGCGGAGGAAAAGTAACAGATCAAGAAAATGCAGAACAGTGGAAGAAAAGGAGGGATCACGCAAGACAGAGATAAAGGGAAAAGAGAGAACACCTTATGACTCATAAAGATGAGTTTAACACTCAAGTTTTACGAGTAAACTTTAGCCATTTGTAACTGACAACTTAATTCGTCAAAAGTCAAATGACTCGAACTTTCTTCCTTTCACTCCAGTTGCTATTTCATCTTCATCTCACTCGAGTTTCTTTGTTTCTTTGTTCCTTCGTGCCTTCGTCCATGTCGATATACATCTAGCATTAAGTATCAAGTATCAGTCACTCACTTTTCCACCCTTTCACTCTTTCACCCTAGACAAAGAGATGATACAATGATAATAAAAAATGGGATACAAAAATGTTTTTGCCTATTCAGAATCAGTCAATGTTGAATGCTGATTGTTGAATGGCTGAAAAAGAAAAGGGAAATGGAGATGGACAAGTCTGGAGTGGAGATGAAGATCAAGATGAAAATGCACAATGACCATGGATCATGACTCATGACTCATGACTCATGACCGAAACGGTTGATTGAGCTCATATCACAATGCCAAGGCAGATGAGATGAGAAAAATTAAACCATTATATCCCAGACATGAACATTCTACATTCTACATTGTACACTGGACAAAGTAAAATGTCTTATAATTTATAATATAAAAGATGAGGAGATGAAGAGCTGTGCATGATTAATTTGCAGCAGGAGAGCTGAAAATTACAAATACCAAACAGCCAATAGTGAATAGCGAATAGCGAATGCTGAATATCGAATATCGAAATGACTGCTGCATCTTCCTTTCAATTCCTTTCCCGGGATGAAAATGAACATTCATCCAAAAAGATTTGTGTCCTGCTTTTTTTCTAGAGAAACTTTTTGTAAGAGTTGTGAGCTTGGACGTTGTTCCTTAGTCACACCATACTTTGTACTTGGTACCCTATGCTCTGTCTTCTGTCTTCTGTGTTCAATGCGCCATGTGCATTGTGCATGCTCTAGTTTGTGTCTATCTATGTATGGTTGTATGGTATATGTGTGCCACCAATCAGTTGTTATTTATGACTAGTCATGATGCATCTTGAAAGCCAATTTTTCCTCAACATTTTATTACAATATTTCTTCAATGTGAATATGTTCAACGGCTTGTGAATTGCTCCAGTCTTTTCCCCTTCACACGGAATGGATTTTCCGAGCTTTGAGCTTTGAGCTTCCAGTTTGGAGTTTGGAGTTTGAAGCTTGAAGGTTTTCAATTTCCCTCATTTTTTCATACACTTGCAATTCTGCTCCACTCATTTTTATCATCTTTATGCACGTTTTTATTTCAAAGAAAAAAAGAAGAGCTTCGAGTTCCGAGTTTGGAGTTTGGAGTTTGTAGCACGGAACATGGAAAATGGAAAATGGAGAACGGCGAGTTGAAATAAAATGTGCACTGGATTTTGGATTTTGGAGTTTGGAGTTTGGATTTTGAACCTTCTTACGCAGAACTCCTGTACGTTTTCCGTGTTTTCAATTTGCGTCATATCTATTTGAAATGAGTTCAGGGAATCCCACAAGGAAACAATTAGGAAAACACATCAATAATTAGAAAAAAATCCAGCCCAGTCCCATCCAATCCAATTCAATCCAGCCCAAGGAAGAGAATAGAAAAGACCGAGTTGTGATCTTTATCTTTATCTTGCTTTGCGGTCATGATCATAAGATCATATCATGCCGTTTCCTTCCTTGAACATTGAGCATTGTACATTGCACATAATCGAGATAATCATTGAGCTCCCGGACGTTGTACGTCGTCAGTTTCATGAATACTTCCGTTTTCCTTTCTCCCGCCTCCACCGTTCTCCAGTCTCCATTCTCCATTCACATTGTACATTTCACCATCCTCCAGCTCCAGCTCGACCACGTCCAAATTTTTACAATAGCCTCCTCTCAAATCTCAAATAACGGAATGGCTAAGGAAAATATGTGGTGCGGTGTGGTCTGGAATGAAATGGAACAAGGCGGAACAAAACGAGAAAGGAATGAAATTTTGGGAGAAATTTATAACTTTGTGTTATTACGAGCATGATATGGATTTTAAATGGGCATGAAAATGAGACGATCCTTGAAGCTTGGAGCTTGGAGTTTACTTAATGTGTCTTCTCCGTTTCTTTTTTGCCCTTCTGCATGTATGTGGACTGAATATGGATATGGATGTGGATGCGGATAATAATGGATAATGAAAAAGGGAGTGAAAAGTACTGGTAGAGTTTGGAGTTTGGAGTGTGGTGTGCAACGTGATGCGGAATCCTTTCTCTATTTTTTTATCTACTTGCAAGTATTTCTTTACATTCTTGGAATGGAATTTTTTACGCTCCTTCCTCGTTCCAAATTATATATTACATATTACACATTACACGTTACATATTACAAAACGCACAAATTTCAGTTGCAAGTTTTTAGATTCATGTTTTTATCTGTCTCTTTTCCTTTGTACATTCTACACTGTACAATGTACAACGTATTATGTATCGTGTATCGTGTATCGTGTATTATGTAAAAGGAATGACACTCTCATTGGCCCAACAACTAACAACTAACAACTTCAACTCGTGTTGTTGAAGAACAAGTGAGAAAGATGAACACATATGTTTTTTATGCAAGTAAATGTGCGAGCAATGTAGTGAATTTCCTCTTTCCTCATTTTCAGTATTTTCAGTATTACATAATGTCTAGTCATCATCATCATCTGGATCTGTTTCTCCTTGTTCCTCTCCTTCTTCTTCTTCATTTCCATTCCTCTCATTGATCATGCAAAAAGAAATGGTTGAGTGAAGCAATGGAACAAGCAGGAGCACTTTACACAGGATTCCCTTCCTTTTCTACATATTCCATCCGCATCTATTCATCCCTGTCAGGACCGAGAACGAAGAGAGAAAGGAGGAGAAAGTTGAAAGTAGAATATAGAAAGTAAAGAGCACGATAGAATGGAAAATAGAATAGAAAGAAATTGAGGAAGATGAGAAGCTGTAGACTGTAGAGTGTAGGAAGATACATACGTAATTTCCTATAGAGGAGAAATGGATCTATAGCTCAAAGAGCTCAGCTTCATTATCCGTCCCTCAGGCAAGTCTCATTCTCATCCGCTTTCTCATTCTTCTTCCTTCTCTCAGATTTCTCAGCATGAAATTCTCTTTCCGTTCTCTTCAAACTGCTCCTGCTTCTTGTTCTCCTTTTACCCTGTTTCTTTATTTTTTCACTTTTCTATCCAGCAGATTCGCATATATCCAATATCCATTATGCATACCTACACTGTGAACTGTACACTGTACACCGTACATTGTACATGCATGTATTGACTCTTCCTCTTCCATTTACTCCCAGAATGTCTCTTTGTATTTTTTTCTCTTTTGTAATATTTCTCCTGTGCTCCAAACTCCCAACTCCAAACTCCAGACTCGAGAGTTTTGAATTTGAATTTTGGATTTCGGATCATCCACGATTCAAAATCATCTGGTTTTCCTTCTCAATCTGAGTCTGATTCCTTTCCTTCTTATTTTACTTGCTTTTAAACTATGAGCCAAAGCAAAGCAAAGCAAACCATCAGAATTCCTTTTACCTTCTCTCGACATGCATCTATTTATCTTTCTCCAAGCTCCAAACTCTAAACTCTAAACGCGGAACGCCAAACACCACATTTCAAGCAGTACAAAAGAGTATATGGTTTCATACCATCGCACCGTATTCCTTACAAGTGACGCATGTACGTGTTCTCTTCTTTGCTTTTACTCTAGTGTAGTGTAATGGATATGTTGTTTCTTCTGGATTGTGTATATACCCGCTTTATTTTTATATAGGAAAAAAATCACTCTTTTACAAATACGCATATGTAGATAAGAAAGAGAGTTGGAGTTTGAACTGGAGTTTCAGTTGGAATTGGGAGTTTTGAGTTTGGAGATTGGAGTTGGGAAGAATTCCTTAAGGAAAATCTTCAGGTGCTTCCCATTTATACATTAGACATTTTAAGCTCGAGTTACCACATTAGCATCTTTAGCTTCATCTCACAAGACTTTCCCATTAAATATTTAAACAAGCTATTTAGATTTAGATTGAATATCAGATTCAAAATTCATACTAAAAATATATAACCACATCGCGCTATACCCTATACTCTATACTTCATACTATACCAGACCAAAACAGTGACATGGCATGGCATATCATATGATCATATCATGTCACATCAAGTTAAAGAATCCTGTCAACTGTCCTAGTTAAATATTTACTTTACCTCCAATTTTCCAAGAACGGACGAGAGACGGAGATATCACCTCACATGAATTGAATCTGTATTGCATACTGTATATTGTGTGACACATAAAATCTTAGATTCTAGATTCTAGATTCTAGATTCTAGATGTTGGATGACAAACGAAAAAGGAAAATACATGCGTGTATGCATAAAGTTTTTATCTGTTTTGAATTCTTCTCGTGGAGATAAAAAGACCAAAAGACTAGAAGAGGAGAGGAAAACGTCACAGTTTATTAAGTTTTCTTCGCAGCTGCACGTTGTAGGCTGTGGACGAGGATGAAACATGAATCATGATGAGTTAATCTTTCAACCTTCCTTTAATTTTACCTTCTGGCTAGAATCTAGAATCTAGAAGCGAGAATCTAGAATTACCTTTCTTCCTTGCAGCCTGCAAGTAGATGTGCATATTTTCCAAATCTTGTTAGCTTTTCTCCATCTTGCTCTACTTGTCCATAAAATTGCTATAAGCCAGATCATATATATTGTGTATTGTATATCTATATGCTCTGATCTACATGTAACACCTAACATCTACTTGCACTCGTGTCTTCTGCATTCTGTGTTCATTTAAATTTCTACGTTGACTTTGCCTTTGTCTTCGTCCTCCTCGCTTTTTCAATTATCACCTTCAAATTGTACATGTATAATGTACCATATATGCATGTATTATTATGTGCCTGAGAGCATTTGATTTTTGAGAGCTCGTTTAAGCTTGATATACATCTACAATGTAAATGTACAATGAATAGTCGTACTGTGTTCAATTAACCTATTTTGAATTTAAAATTACAAAGAATGAAACAGGGGAGAGATGTGAGTAGCATATACGAATACAATAAAATTAAATTAGGTCCCACTCCCAATGCTGTATGTATGGTGAAATTCAGGATTTTAGAATTTAGAAATACAGATATTCAACTCAGCTAAAAATGATATATGCGTAAAGTGTCTCATCACTCATCAACTTTTCCGGATCCCATTGAACCGGAATCGGAACACTGAAATAAAATCTTTGGATGGGTAATCCTAATATTTAATAATATCATACTTCGTTTGTCGTTTCTATTGTGTAGGAAGGAAATTTAATCAATCCATGACTTTTCCAAGGATAAATTTAAATTACACGTATGGAAATCCAAATTGGGAAATTGCTAATTTGAATCAGGGCTGATTAAAAATTAGTGTACCATTTAAAAATAGCCATGTGTAATTTTTACCCTTATTTATTTTCTGATATTTTGTATTTTAAATCAGTAGTTTAAAACGTGTTTGTTACATGATAAATATAAACGTAAGCTCCAATGGCCTTGATAAAATAAACCAAACACCAAAAATACCATATCATACAATTTCGTTTGGAATTTTTTAACTATCAAGATTCTAGATTCTAGATGCTAGATACTAGATACTTTCCTTCGTATATATAATTTGGATTGGATTGGATTGGGATTTGAAAAATGCTGCAGATTCCTGGAAGAAAGGAAGAAAGAAAAACTAAATGATTCAAATCACGTCTCCTACCAGTTTCAACTCCACTCGAAACGTCAGCCATGTCTATGTCTAATACTGTATAACTAGTCTAAAACGGAGAGTGAAAAAAGGAGTGATTGTGATGGAGGGAAATTAAATGAAGGTAAAGTGAAAATGACTAGGGAAAAGGACCAGTGAAAAGTGGAGCAGACCATAGCAGAACAGAACAGAACCGAAACCAAAGTGTGTCAAGAAACTTGCAACTTGAGCCACATCTACCATCAGTGAAAGCAACTTGGAAAGCTAGAAAGTTGGAAAGTTGGAAACTAGCGACGGCGGGAGAAAGTTTCTGTTTCTCAGTTTCCATACACAAGCTACAAATGACGACAGAGGGCTCTCAGAGAGCTTTCTAAAGATTCTAGATTCTGGAGAAATTCCTTTTGGCTTTTGCCGCTAAAATATTTAAACGGTCTGTTTCATACCTTTCAAAGCCGCGAAAGGCCTCCTCAAACTGTTTTTCACATGGAATAGCTTACGTACACGTATACTTTGCTCCTACTAGTTTTTAAACGTACATTTTGTATAGGAGCATGTTTTTGTTTGGTATACACAGGTAATAGAGGCAAAGGCTTGGATGATATAGGCAGAAATATCAAATATAGACAATGTTTATGTACAAAAATATCCAGCTTCATCTGAGACAAACAAATGCTTTTATTCTTCCATTATTTCTCAGTGCATTGTTTGCGCCTCTCTTTTCTCTTCTCAATTTTGACAGAGAATTGTGGAATAGATCCGGCACTTGGAATCTAGAAGCTGCAGCATATTTTATTGGACCATGGGGAATGAGTAACACCAAAGTAAATTGCTACTTCGGCCTCCAACTTATTCCAACTTCCAGTCCCTTCATTTTCATTTTCATTCTCTTATTTCTCCATTTCCAGTTCCTTGGTTTTGTTTCTATTCGATTCAAAGATATTTTCCTTGTGCACGATTCACAAGTTTCCTCTAGCGTTTTCTCCTCATTTTTCAAATTTTTAGGCATGTTTTTTGAAAACAATACAAGAATTTAGATATTACTCTCTTGTAAAATTTTACACTAATGTGGATTTTGTGTATTTAAAAATTCTATAGCTCAAAAGCTCCAGTTTTTACTTGATGAATTTCTCATTTGTGTGAAATTTACGAGGAATTTACTCTTGAATCTTGAGTCTCAAGAAAACATTTAGATTCAGGCATTGAGAGGTAAAACCAACCTTTTGTCTTTGTCTTTTGTCTAAGGTAAAAGTTGTATAGAGTTGAAAAATTGAGTACATATTTTGCACATTTTCCAATCACCTCCTTCTATGTTTTGTACGCAGTAAAAAGTCCAAAAGTAAATTCAAACAAGACGGAAGTTTTAGCTGAAAATCAAATCAAATCAAATCAAGTAGACCTCGAGTCTAGAGTCTAGAGTCTAGTGTCTAGAGTAGAGTCAATTTTGTTCAGTTTTAGCCCCATTTCCTACTTTTCTTGCTGTCCTCCGTTCATGAATAATTTATATAATAAAGTTGAAAACTTTTCTTTTGTCTACGACGTCTTGTTAGTAGATGCTCGACGTTTCTACGTATTACGTACAGATAAATAGATTCCTCGTCCATTGTTCATGTCTTGTGTTTGGCGGAAAGGAATACGCGAATTCAATATTATGGTCCAGCTACATACATATTACACATTGAATGACATTGTTTTCTCACGGACTGAGAATCAAAACGCCTAGGTTCTATGGTTTACAGGACATTTGTTGTACGCTGTATGCTATAATATGTAGAGAGTATTTTCTTTCTGTATGTGCAATTCTTTTCATGTTTTAATCCAGCGAACTATATCTTTTTGCTTCCGACTTTTCCGCCTCTTCTATTTACTTTTTCAAGAGCAAAAGTAAAATGAGGGGAGTTTGAGGAGAAAAGGAGAAAAAGAGTGGCTAAAAAAAATGTAGAACTTTTACGAGTTACAAGTTGAGTATTGAGCATTGAGTACAAACAAAACTGTAGGTTGAAGGTTGTGGGTCGTACATCGTACATCGTAGATTTGAGATTGGAGATTCTCTAGCTTTCAGTTTCTAGTTTCTAGCTTCTAGCTTCTTATAAAGTGAGTTTTATAATGAACGATGAACGATGAGCGATGAACGATGAATGGACTATACTATTGAAGCAAAAGTCAGAAGGCTGAATACTGGATATGGATATGGATAAAAAGCTTGACTTAATCATGGTTCATCAAACTTTATTAGCAGCCTGTGGGCAAAATTTCTCTCGCTCCTTTTCCCACTCACTCATTCATGCAACCACTCATCCATTTATGGGAAAAGTTTGTCAGCGGAGCTACTTTCGAAAATAAAAGACAGTTTTTACACTACATTTATTTCATTTGTATGTATTCACCACTCAACACTCAGCATTTGTCCTTCGTCATTCACCATTCATCGTTCATCGTTCACAGTCTATGGAAATTTTAAACGCTCCTTTGTGTCTCTTTTTCTTTTTTAGAAGAGGAACGAGAAACTTGGTGCATACAAATTGCATATCCATTTTTCATTGTAAAGCAACTGCTTGGTTGGTTGCTGCCTGTTGTAAACGGCTCATGGCTCATGGTGCAGTCGTTCATTGTCTTGCCGTCTTCTTTATTTTACTTGTAGTCTTGATATCGTTGTCACTCATTCTTCACTCCTCAATTTGTTTGTTAAATACATGTTGGTTATCAATTGTACCCACGTAAAGTTGTCAATTGTCAAGTTTCAAGTGTGTGTTTGTGCATTCATACTCATTTCATTCCTGTGTAATGGAATGGATTTGACATTGATTTGAACGACTTAGTTTCAAGTTTGAGGTTTGAAGAGTGAACACGTGAAAGTACTTGTGGTGGCATGCATAAAAAATATAAGAGAAGGTGAAACGAGGAATGAGGAACGAGATTGACCATTGACCATTTACCATTCTGTATATTGTACATTATGCTCTGTACTCTGTACCATCCACTAAAAACTAAAACTATCCATTTTGACCTTTATGGAGGAAAGGAAACTCTCCGTACTCGCTATTACACTATGTCTATAAGCTCAAAACTCAAAGCTCAAAGCTCGAAACTGGTAATAATAAAAAGTTGTGGTGTCTGTTTGCTGTTTGCTGTTCTGTTTCTTTTCTTTTCTTGTCCCTTGTAAAGTACCATTTACCATTCACCATTCACCATTGAACGGTCAAAGCCATTTCACAGTTTATCTCAGCCGAAACAAACCGAAGAGTACAAAAGTATCCGTCCACCATACATATCCATACACCATACACCAAGGAACGGCCAGCTCCAAATTCAAAATATTGAACATAGAGATTCCTCAACAACTTTTTTATTTAATATTTTGTCCAAAGGGTTCTGAACCAACAAAGGAGTTGAGCGAAGCTATGCCAAGTTAAGCTAAGGCATCATGACCAGGATCATAAACAATAAAAAATCGATAAAATTGCCCAAAATTTCCGCAGTATCGACCACCAGTACTTTCACTACCAACTATAGTATACCAGTGGTCATTGGTACTACTGCTACAGTATACTGTACTTCTGTGCACTTAATAAATAGTAAAAACATGAGTAATAATATGTACACTGTACACTGTACACGGTTGAACATAAAAAGGACAGTAAAAGAGCAGAAAATTCATCCATAATCCATACTTTTCTTTAAGTTTTACACATACAAGTACCTTGTATACCAATATATTGTGTGTTGTACATCGAACCAGTGAAACTTTTGAATAGTGTAACATGTACAATGTACAAGTATTATTACTTTTTATATTTTATATTTTATACTTTTGTATTTTATACATGGTTCTAATGGCAATGAAAGTTTTACGAGTTATTGTAACGTATCGTTCAAGTCAGTGCCCGAACTTGGAGATATTAAACAAAGTTTCAACAAAGTAGTCTAGACTCTAGAGTCCACCGGAATGATGATGATAATGATGATCATGTTAAAGTAAAAAGTAGAGTCCAATTTCAGTCATTTGACAACTTGGTTTCCTCCAGCTGTGAGAATCCTCTTTGATTTTCTCGAGAGCCTCGAGCCTTGAGCTCGAAATCTGAATCAAACCTACTGTCTATCTCCCTTACTGGAAGTCTTTTCTTCCGTCTTGTCAAGGAAAAACAAAGACAAAAACAAACACAACAAACAACGCAGACATATAAAAACAAAAACTTACAAAGTAACACAAAAGACAAACACAAAGCAAAAAAATAAACAAACCAATCAACCGAGAAGCGAGGGCCGACTTGAAACTGAAATATTTGAAATATTTGAATTCCCGAGTTGATAAAATGAAATCTGAAGACATACTGCATACTTCAAAGCTCCGAAACTGGTACAACATTTGTAAATGTACTTTTACAAAGTGTCAAGTTTTTGTCATGTTATATGGTTTAGAAAGATTTTGATTAGTTTTCCATAAAATATGAACAAATAAAAGCAGTAAACCAACAGGTAAATAAAAATATAGGCATCAAAAATCATAAATCAAAAGGCATAGAAAGCAATGAGCGTTTTGTATAAGATAATTGTTATGGGAAGGAAATCTGATCCTACCTCTGATTTCCTTGAGGAATTTTTCGTTATGTTGGTGCATTTTATTACGATGTGTGTAATGTGTAGTTTAGTGCATTTAGTGATTTTTGTCAAATAATTTTCATTGTGTCTTTATACATTATTATTATTTTTGAAAGATTATGTATAGATATTTGTGTCTTTATTAGATTTTCCATACACCGACAGTCGTCATACACAAAAGCCACAGAGATACTCAATACTCCAACCACATGACGCTTTTCTTTGGAATACAACAACAACAACAGCTACACGAACAGCACAGAACACACACATACACTACATTTTAGCTAAACACTAAACACGAAACACGGATTTTCTACACATCACAAGGGAAATGGAATTTGTTCAACAACTGTGGGTTGTGATCTATCGTCTACATTTATTCTAAATACGGATACGGATACGAATACGGAGGAATATTTATCATGTATGAAGAAAATGTAATATGTATATTTGCTAGGACAGACACGAGATTATACGAAAGCACACTTGCTTGCTGCTATTTGTCCTACGACATACGAGGTTACGAGAGAGTCGACTGGCCGCTGCGATTAATCTACAATTAAAAATGCAATTTCAATTTGGATAGACAATAAACATGTACAAAGATCATAGATATATACACATCATACATCTATATAGATACATATCTGTCATCTCTACATTCTTGGAATATGTACACAGATTATTTTTTACATTTTTACATTCATGTTTTTCAATCGACGATTCTTTCCATTCAGGGAAATTTCAATATCCGATACTCAATATTCAATACAAGTATACACACTAATATATTTGGTGTGTATGTGGCCTTTCTTTGATTTTTCATTTCAATATGAATACAAATACGAATACTTAAAATTCCCTCTTCAATATATAATTAATATTTTGGCAGTTGCAGTTGCTGTTGTAATAAATTTTAAAATTTGAAATGACAAACAATTCTATATTATATAAGTTCTATATGTAACTCTAGAGTCTAGACACATAACGATGTACAAAATCACAACTGTTATCACAATTAGACAGTTAAACGTGAACAATTTTTTCACACTAAGTAAAAGTTAAACATTCGCAATATGTTTTTATTAATATAAATATAAGTATAATAATTATAATATATAAAGTTGAAAGCAGTTCTAATGAGACAAGACATTTTGTTTAAGAACGCCAATTCAAAATTCCAAATTTAAAACAGACAAACCAGTAGTCAACTAGATACTAGATACTAGAAATAAATAAATAAACAAATGATCAACAAATACTTACAAACAAACGATAGAAAGTATAAAATACAAACCTGGTAGTTTACTATTGTTTAACCTACTTGTAAATTCTAAAGGCTTACTAATGCAGATAAATTACTTTGTTAATAAAATTAGACTAAACTATTTAAAGTTATCTATTTGTCAATTCTAGTAAATCATTTCTCAAGTATTACAAATCTAACCTAATCTGACTAATATTTATCATATTTGCAGTTTCTACTGATATTTAATGCATAATCATGTTTAAAAAGTGGGACTCTAATATGTATATATATACTTTTTAATCTGTAATGAGTAATGAGTAAAATGGGATGCACATTGAGAAAAAGATGAATTAATTTTTTTTCTTACCCTATCGATTTAGTCTTCATGAGTGGAACTTTCATATTGAGAGCTCCGTTGTGACTTTTGAGTGAGGTTGAATCCTTGTTACTGCTGTTTCCATCCGCCAGGATTCCTTGAAGACTCTCTTCATCCTCTCCAGTCTCTTTCCGCTTCTTTCGACAACAGTAACTGGAAAAATTTTAAAAGATGAAATGAAAAACTTGAGTGTGTTTGAAGGAAATTCGCCGTTCTTGACCATTGACTCTTGACCTTGAGAAATTTGGTCTGGTTCATGCTAATTTAATCATAGTTACGCTTTGCAAAATATCATAATTTTTTGTAACTTACCAAATAATATATGCTAAGCTCATGACAAATGCCACTCCGATAGTCAGAAGAACCAAAATGAGAAACAAACGTCGACGTTCCATCAGGTTCTGAAATACAAAATGCAAAAGACAAAGCACAAAACATTAAAATAAAATTACATTCTAATAATTAATGTTTAACCTGTTTTAGCTACATAATTTTGTCATGTTTTTAATTAAAATAGATGATGCTGAAACTTTCAATGAGTTTGAATTTGAATTTGTTGGTTACTTTCTAAGGGATTTTTCTATTGTGTATTAGTTACATTTTGTTTAAACGATTAACGTACTCAAAGAAGAAAGGAGGAAGAACAAAGGAGCATTTGGTATTGACGATGAGTCAATAAAAAGTTCAAGCTTTAACCATTAGCATAACCATATAACCATTAGTATTATTATTATTTTCATTAACAATCTTGAATGTAAATAAAATTTGATTAGTTTGGCTACAGTTCTTTCTACTTTCTACGATTCCCAAAATAATTGATATTGATATTTACGTGTACTTTATACTGCTTGTCAAGTTGAGTATTCAGTACTGAGCATTCTGGAGCTTTCAGGTGATGTGAAATTCAAAATACATTACCTTTCTCCGTAACAATCAATATGGAGAAATTTTCCCTTTCCCATACAGTTCATTTCAGATTTCAGAGTAAGTTGACACTAACAATTTCTTTACTTAACGTTTTATTGAAGTTTTGGGAGTCGTTTAATTTGAAACTCAAAGTTTGAAACATTTTATGCACACTTTCCACAATTCAAACGCGTGTGCTTTTGCAATTTCCTAATTCCTTTTCCTTTTTCCTACTTTAGTTTACAGTTCTTGCTCAGTTAAGTGCCTGTTGAAGGCTGACGGTCTACTTTTTGTATAGTGAGAATGTAGACGTGTAAAGTGAAGAGTGTGGAGTTTAGAGTACTGGTACAGTAAATGTTCCAAATTTCAAATCAATGTCCGTCTTTTACAGTTCGTATGCAAATGAATGTTTTGATTGCATACTTATTCCGGGCAGTTTATGTATGTTTGAATTTCGAATTTAAGTATAGAGAGAAATTCCAATATGAAATATGAAGACATCTCAAAATTACGTACGGTACATAAATGTATTAATTTCCAATGGATAGTGTACTTTTTAGATACCTTGTTCGCTCATACGATAAGCCGTTTCCTTTTTCATGCTTAATGAGATCATTTATGTTTTATGTTTAATAGTTGACCGTTTGTCACCGTTAAGCCAAAGCAGCGTTTCGGAGCGTATGAATTTAAGGTAATATTGATTATTTTCGTTGACAAGTTGCTCGATTATCAAGGGAATTGGACATTGAAATATTAATTAAAGTGAGTACAGTATTACACAGCACATTGGTATTGGAATACGCACCTTTTAAAAACGACCTACTTAATACTTTTATGACACATCCGCGAATAATAATAATTTTATGTAGTAAAATACCAAGCGGCTGTAATTTGAATTCAAATTCAAATGTAATATAAAACAATATTGATTGTTCTCATAAATATTATAGGATTATGGATTTTGCTCTAAAACTATTGCGACTATCAGAATGTCGAAGGAACTGGCGAACGAAAGAAAGTCGTCGGTTTTTCTAGTCTTCAGTTTTTGGTCTTTAGTCTTTGATACTAAAAAGTTACATAATCTAATATTCTTTATAATATTCTTGTTAAAAAATAAAACCAAAAACAAAAACAAGCATCGGTCACGTTCCGGTTAATTAATATTGACATTGTGGAAGAGATGACTGCTTAAATTAGTTTGATATTTTATTATTATGATGGAAATGACAAGATTTTAGATACAAGGTTCAAGATAAAAGTCATAGAACGTTACCAAACTTTATTCTGTACACTGTGGACAGCTAGTGCATAGTGCATTTGATATTTGTTTCTCCATGTAGAAGGTAGAGTAATGAAAGTTAAAGAAGTTTTGGACATAATGTCGTATATTTTATGATGCTCCCAAAAAATTTCATTATTACCCAGCTCGAAAAACAAGAAACCAAAAGTAGGAAGGAGGAGGAGGAGAAGAACATGCTCCACATGTTATACAAATTCCTGAGTTGAAGAGTGAGGACGAAGCTCAGCACGAGCATGATGAAAATGAAGTTTTTCCTTCAAGTTTACAAACAAATCTAATTAGGTCCAAAAGTAATGGCCATGTCCAGGACCAGAAGCAGGGTAAAATGGTGCGTGTGAATTTTTGTGGATAAAGTAAAGACATACATTCTGTAACATACATTGTGTAACTACTCAGACTTTGCCAGTCCCTTCCATCTTGTTTGTCTATTGTACATTGTACATTGCACAATGCACAAGTACCGTATTTCTCCAAATGTTTACCCTGGGTAGTTATTTGAAGACTTTCTTGGGTACTGGGTAACTATTTGAAGCTG
>JAQGBH010000377.1:0-54456 GCA_034698265.1 Sminthurinus aureus | reverse complement strand
TATTTCAATATAATAGAATAAGCTCTCGTTTCTACTGGCTCGCTCCCTCCTTAGGTACTCCTGTACCCGTGTTTATTAATTTTACAGGAAAGATAATTACCAATTTTGTTCAATTTGTTCAACATGTATTTATAAACTTTTAGAAAATTTACTCCTCTCCATTTGGCTGCAAAATATGGCCACCTTAAAGTCGCCAATTTGCTCATCAGCAAAGGTGCTCCAGTCAATGCTGAAGGAAAGAACAACCTAACTCCACTTCATATGGCTTGTCATCATGAACGAAACCAATTAGCTCTCATGCTATTGGCCAATGCCGCTGATCCTAAATGTGTTGCAAAGGTAGGTCAAATTTGTTTTCTTGTCATATGCACTTTTGTATTTACATATTTATGAGTGAATTTCCGGTTTAAATTGAACACAAACCTTTAAATATTATAGTGCATATTCGGTGTACTATGTTGAAAAAAGTAATAGTTATTGGACTGAGGATTCAGTTATTGTTAAAAATTAGTACCAATTTCTCATTCCAACTCTTTCTGTGAAGGTAGAAAGTAAAGTTTTAAAAAAAATTGATAAACTGTTCTTTAATTGATTATGTGTACATTTTGTCTGTTTCAGAATTTATACACCCCTCTTCACATTTCAGCGAAGAAAAATCAAATCGACATTGCCACAGCTCTATTGGAATATGGAGCAGATGTTAATGCAGAATCAAGAGCTGGTATATTAATGTTTTTCTTTCAAATTCTTGAAATGCACACATTTACATTGAACGCTATGATTTATTCGATTAGGATTGTTTCATCATTTATAAATTATTTATTTATAAATAGGATTTTTACCAATTCACTTGGCGGCTCAGGAAGGAAATGCAGATATGGTCACTTTACTTCTCCAACACGGAGCCGATTCAGATGCTAGTGCAAAAGTAAGTTGGAATTCAATAATCTGTTGATGTGATTTACAAAAACTTGTATATATTTATATTTTTACTATTAGGACTATGATAACTATCCTCAATTTTATAAAATTTATAGTCTGGACTTCGTCCCCTCCATTTGGCATCACAAGAAGATCGTGTTAATGCTGCTAATGTTTTAGTAAGCGTTGGACATGCTCCAGTAGATTCTCAAACGTAAGATTTTTTAAAGTTTGTACAAAATATCCTCATAAAGTTTAATAATAATTATTATTATTTGTGTATAAGAGGTATACTCATACATATATGCACATTTTTACCTAAATGTAACAGAAATTCCGGGTACACCCCACTACACGTGGCCTCTCACTTTGGTCAAGCTGCTATGGTCCGATATTTGTTACAACAAGGGGCGGATGTTCATTCAACAACTTCAGCTGGAAATAGTCCACTTCACCATGCCGCCCAACAAGGACAAACTCTAATTATAACCTTGCTATTGGAAAAGAAAGCAAGTCCTGACGCTGTTAATAATGTAAGTTGACTGATATAGTATTGTTATTATAGTAGAAAGAAGAAGATGTACAAAACATCATTATTATTATATAGATATTCTTCAAACAAACACCGGCATGTTCTATACTTGTTCATAATTATGATGTTTTCATTATTTTTTATTATTATTTGACTAGGCTGGACAAACACCACTTGCTATTGCTGAAAAATTAGGTTATGTATCAGTTGTGGAAACATTGAAAATTGTAACAACGACTATTACAACCACCACAACGACAACAACAACAATTGAAGAACGTTATAAAGTGTTGGCACCCGAGACTATGGCTGAAAATTTAGCTTCAGATTCAGAAGATGAAGGCAATGAAGATGTTGGAAATGAGTCCTACCGATACCTGACTGTTGATGACATGAAATCTTTGGGTGATGATTCAATGCCAATTGATGTCACAAGGGATGAACAAACACATCGAGATTCTGGATGTAAGCTTTCAAACATGACTTTAAATAAATGAAATATAATACATTTTATTCATAAACTTATATGGACAGCACACTAATTGTTCTCTTGTTGTTGTTTTTTTTTATTTCTTTAATATAGTCATGAATACTGATGAAAATATCATTTCTCAAAAATATAGTCAATTGGCATCTGACAACATTGATATTTCTAGGTCACCTGTACAAATTGGGTAAGTTTAAATATCTTGTTTCTTTTACTGGTTTGAATTTAATCTATAGCTGTTACGTAAATGTATGTTTTAAATAATAATAATATTACCAGCTCAGGGGGTTATTCGATGTTTTTGTATAATAATCACTAAATAACGTTATTGATTTACAAATAGGATTTGAAAGTCTTTCAGTTTTAAAATTCATGATTAAGTTTAGTGTTTGAATGATTAATAATTATTATTATAATATATTAGTTACACCATTTATGTTGTACATAATAGACCATAGATTCCCATACATTTTAACGGGTATGGAGAATTTTGATAATAAGTGACGAATCTATTTTTAGGGTGTAGTTTAAAACATAAAGTATAAACAAAAGTTTAAGTGATTTACGAAACTTTTACCAAACCATCTAGAGCATGTAGCTTTGGTATTATTATCATGTATAATATTATGAAGTACATTTAATTTATTGGTATAGATAGCAATTAGCAACATTGTGATAATTTTATATATATATATATATACAGCGCTATTGTTCAGTACCAGTAGTCTGACATAATTGGTTTTTAGACGGATATATATATATATATATATATATATATTGTAGCTATTACATTTTCTAGATTATATACACACAAACATTTCTATACTACTATACATATACATAGAATTTTCGCAGTCAAAAAATATTACACCTATACACATATCATATTTAAATTTGTGTTCTTTTTCTTTGTCTTTGATTGCGTTTGGGGCTCGATAAATGTGTTTAGTAATACTTTTTATGCTACGATATTTTTTTGGGTGTATATTTATAGTAATATATAGTAATTAATAATAATTATATTTTGGGCATTCTTTACCTATCCCTCGTTTATTTAGGAAGCATAATCAAATATTTCTTTATTTACTGTAAATAAGTAAATTGATTAGCGTAGCAGAGTAGCGTTTTTTTTTTATTAAAAAAAAACTGCATATCCCTTTGATAGTTCCCTGCCTAAAAATTTGATGCAGAGAAAATATTATTACTTATAATAACATTTCTTATCCACAATGACTAAAAGAAATATTTTTTTTTCCGCAGTGTATTGCAATGTGCAGAATTATAATAATTATTGTTGTTATAATATATAATAATAATATATCATTACGTATTTAGTTGAATAGTTGACCATATAGTAATAAGTAGAAAAATCACAAGCTAAATGGAATGAAGCAGAATTTTTCTCGGTTTTCATTTGATTATTATTAAGTTGATGATTTTGTTGTTGTTTTTATTGTTTAACATCCATTGGATTTTTTTCACACAACATTATGATTTATACAATTCCCTCTCAACCAATCAAGAATCCCAAGTGCTGATTCCTATAAATCCTTAACACCTCGTACAATTACTCCCAACCCTACAAACAGATACAGCGCTAACTACAGCATCCAGAGTCGTTGTTCTACATTGTCCACAGTTACTCTTGGAATGGCCCGAGAAAGGTCTTTAAAAAAAGAATTTTTTGAACTCTCAAAATCAAAACTTTTCTTTCAAAAAATTCCTATACTTTCAACAAAAAAAAATATAATTATAAAATGAAATTCTGACGCTGTAATTTATACCTAACCCTTCAAATTTTTTTTTTTTTGAAATTCAAAAGTTTTTCAAATGTAGTACTATACTTTTTGAACAACTTAAATGATTTTTACTAGATTAATTATAATCTATGTATAATATATAATCCTTTCTAAAATATCTAACCCGTCACAAATTAACTCTTTCCTTATAAAGTCTCCTTTGGAAGAGAAATAACAAGCATGTTCCAATTCAGTTTTTCAGTTTGGTTTTGGTTTGTTGTTTTTTTTTCCATGAGAATTTAATTTTTATATCCTTTTGAATTTTTTCTTGATTTGATTTCCAGTTTGGCTATACGCTATACTAGATATTTATATACTATGGTAGAAATACAGTATGAAATTTTTTAGACTTCGTAGAAGCATATAATATTATAGATCATTTGAAATTCACTTGTATATATATAGATAATAGATGAGATTGCATTGAGATGTGTTATACCTTACTCACTTATAATTTCCATTCCCTTAGAAAGTTTTGTAATTAAAAACGCTTAAGTGGAGCCATCAATTGTTTAAAACTAACACAGACTTTTCAGCAGTTGCTAGTTCATACATATACATAATATATATTATTATAACTTCCAACTTCCTATAAAGTATACTTTGAATAAGTAAAATTAATAACTAAATTGCAAAATTTTAATCTGTGCTACAAAAGCAGCATTATATATTACGTAATCATGCAAATATTTTTAGCATTTACTCTTTAGCAAGTACTGTATGTTCGCGTAAGTTACGCTGCGTAACTGTGATAATAATATTATAGTGTGTATATATCTATATCTTTTTGTATGCGGGATTTCATTGCAAAATATCACTCTTTTCACAACATTTGATTGCTTTTAAAATTAGGTACTAATTTTTTCTTATATAGATAGAATTTTCTCAACTCTAATGTTTACTCAAATATTGAATTTAAAAAAATACAGTACATAAAATAGGTAATGCAGAATAGTTTTTCTAAAATCTAACATATGTATATCTATATACTCGGAAATAATATTATAGTATTATAGATTTTATTGATTGATAAACGTTATCGATTTTACTATCAACCTCAGTAATTCTTATTAATCACATGTTCTTTACATAACCTTATTCTAGGTTATAGATAATACATAGAAAACATAATAATATGAATAGAATATAGATATAGTAGCATTCATATATATATGATAATTATCTACAATACTGTCTAAGATATTTACCAATATCACAAAATAACTTGTTGATTAATAATCATTGTTGATCTAACGCCGAATTCTATTATATGTTTCTCTTTGACTGAACTCTACTACTAACACTCGCTCCGATGGCTTGCATGGAAAAATTTTCTAGAAAACTTCACTGGAGAAAGTAAGCCCTATTCTGGAACACTCTCATTTATCGTTCTGGATGTGCTAAACTTTTTGAGTTTTTTTTCATTTCATAAAAATATATTTATCTATTATTTTTTTATGGATAACTTTTACCAAGCATACAAGTTTTTATTTTTTAATTTTAAACGTTTTATCTTTGGAAAAAAAACTATCATTTACTTTCGTTTTTTAAAATGCTTTGTACGTATTCACGTAGAGAATGCTACTCATTATGTAGTGTAGTATAATATTTTGGTTCGCGTAATGCATATAATATGCATCACTCTCTGATTGCATTATATTGGTTTTTAGATTGCTGTATGTAATTTTATTAATTAATAATCGGTAGTGTTGAAAATGCCATGTCATACTTACATGTGCGTTTGTTTGAATTGGGAAACGTTGCGGTATAAAAAAAAACATCATTGAACAATTTAATGCCTATTTATAAGAAACGGGGTTATTTGCTTGGGATTGAGTTTGTATTTTGTTTTCTTACACATATATATATTCACAAACATGAAACCATTTTAATATGGATTATACTGAAAAAATGACCTTTGATTTGCTTTTGGTTGTGGACATCAAAATTTTTGCACGACATGACAAAAATTCAGTCGATTTATTTACATTTTGTGTTTAGACTTTTGGTTGGCATTAAATTGTGGGTAACAGGAGGATTTTGCAAGAAATACATTTAGTTTAACTGCACGTGTAAGTACATATGAGAAGGAAAAGGTGAAGGTTTTGAAAAGTTCAAAATAAACATATTTGGGGGGATATATTTATCACATTTGGACCATTTTATTTATAAAATTATTGAGCTGTTTACAAAAATAAACACAAATAGAAATAAGGAAGGACAGAGTAAAACTGCGGATGTAATTGCGCATTAAAAACTACTGAATTAATACAAGTTTAATAAACGCTACAGTTTTGACATTAATGCCAATTTTTAATTTGAATTACCAAAATACTGTAAAATTATTTGTAATATTATTTGAGCTTGTGATGTGAAATTAAGTAAACATAAAGGCATGCAATGTATTGTTACTAAATTGATCAATATTAATAAGTAGACTGTTTTTTTTGTTAATAGCAATAATCATTTTTTTTTAGTTTTTTTATTTTATTTTTATTTTTGTGTAGAACAATTATTATGTAATTCAATTCTGTTTGTTACTAATTTCAAAAAGCATTTAATTCTTTTTATTATTGTCGTATACAATATAATAATATTATATTGTTTTTCATTATTGTATTCTTTCAAAAATCTTTTTAAATACAAAAAATAATCAGTAAACCAATCCATTTTACAAAGAAATCAACACTATTTTTATTCATGGAGTTAACCTGTAGCTCACTTTTCTTGTCTGGTACTCCATTTATTCTTTCCCCAATTTAAAAGGTGTTTACAATGTAAACAAAATGTACTGATTTCTTTATTCACTTAATGTTTCGAGGATTGGTTTATTGAGTAGTGAACAAAAAAGTTATACCAATGGTTCATCAATGTACTAAAAGAAAATATCTTTACTTTCCGTACTTTAGTTTCCTCGTCTCATTTATGGTCGATGCCCGTGGAGGTGAGTTTTGGATTTTTTTGCAATATGATTAATAATATGTGTGATTTTGTAATCACTTTTTATATCACACTTTTTTCACACAACGGTGTACAACATACATACTGCTACATTTTTTGCCCTACATAGTAATTTTACTTGCTAACATATACATACACAATCAATCTTAGTGATGATTACACATGTATAATGTATAATATAGGTGCTATGAGAGGATGTCGTCATTCTGGCGTACGAGTCATTATTCCTCCAAGAAAGGCACCCAGTCCAATGCGCATAACGTAAGTTTAAATTATTCTGAATGTCTTCTCTTTCCTTCTCTTACTATGACGGCTTAGAGTCTATTTAATTAATTATTAAATGATGACGATGAGATGGAATGAATAAAAACACACACACTGAGAGGAGTGAAACGTAGAGTATCGGCGTGAATTTATATTGGTTTTTATATATACGTAATGGGGATAGTCGGCAACCATTTACGTATATTTATTTATAAACACACACAGAATTAAATAATATTATTATGGTACAATAGACTATGTATACAGTAATATAGCATGGGTGCATAATATGCGTGAACAAAGTAATAGTATCTTTCTATAGCACTAAAAATTGAGGTCTAGATTTGTGATGGCATGTACTCTCATAACTAATAATGGTAGGAATAAATGTGTTTTATGGAGAATAGACTTGTTACACACTCAACTGACCTTAGTCAAAACATAAGCATGCAGAATTTATACGAATAAAATGCTAGAAGTATGATGATAATATGATAATTGATAAACACTTTTTACACAGCTGTCGTTATCTAAAGAAAGATCGTCTTGTTCATCCACCACCTCTCATGGAAGGGGAAGCTTTAGCTTCTAGAATTTTGGAGCTAGGACCAGCCTCGGCTAAATTTTTGGGACCTGTAATACTCGAGGGTAAATATTTACTTTAAATGTGTATGTATGTGCATAAATCCATGAATTTGAAGCTTCAAATTGACTAAATGTTCATTGAGAGAGGTATAGGAATTTTTTCATGCTTCATAATAATTATTGTTGTTGTTTTTTTCTTATATAGTTCCTCATTTTGCATCACTTCGTGGTCAAGAAAGAGAAATCGTCGTTCTTCGATCTGATAATGGAGAAACTTGGCGTGAACATAATTTAGATGCAACTGAAGAGGCTGTCCAGGATGTTCTGAATGAGTCATTTGATACTACCGGTGAGGAATTCTATACATTACGAACTACGCACATTGTATACATATAAATACGTATACTGAAAAGAATCTGAAATGTCTCAGTATCATGTTGTTATTTCATGTCTTTGTTTTTTGTAATTGAAAAATGCTATCTATAGACTTGAAACAATTGGAGGATTTGAAGACAAGTAGGATCACGAGGATTCTTACAACAGATTTTCCACAGTATTTTGCACTTGTTTCAAGAATTCGTCAAGAAGTTCATGCTGTGGGTCCTGAAGGAGGCATGGTGTCCAGTAGTGTTGTACCTCAAGTACAAGCTGTATTCCCTTGTGGTGCACTGACAAAGAGGATTAAAGTTGGTCTCCAGGTAAGCAAATTGAAGCCTTCGAAATCTGCTACTACGAAAAAAATCATCGTGAATAATATCCCGAAAAAGAAGCGCTTTGCATTAATTTGGTGATTTTAAACCAATGGGTGGGCTCATAAATTTATTCCACACACATATATACTTATATATGTATTTTATAGTGTTCCCCCAGAAAAATTTTTATTCAAGTTTATTCGCTTGTTTATCTGACTTTGTAGTTTTTAGCTTATTTTGTGTGTACATTATATATAGATATAACAACATCAACTTCTTATTACCTTATATATAATAATTATTATATTACACACAACTCTATACTCAGATAATTTATATTAATTTAATGAATCTGTAGTATAATGCTCTAAACTCTAAAATAACAAATACACATACATATTTTATTCTCTTTTACGACAAAAAAATAATAACATTATGCGTACTATTATAAACATACACTATACACCTTGGAAAGTAACGAAAATTCTCAACTTTAAAAAAGATACAAAAGTTATTTCCTCAGTCTTTCTAGTACTCGAAATACTGATTCTAAAGATTCATGACACAAATTAAAAATAATAATAACAACTAATAAAACTCAAACACTCAACTGTCAAAATTTAAATTTAAAAGCTTAACAAAATAACAAATATATCAACACTTTAAAATATAAAACTACAAAATAACATAATTTCTCAAATAACACGTAAATACTCTCTATATCATCACATGTACTTAGCTGTTTTGAATTATAATATCTCCAACTCTTCTTCTTAAATCTAATTATCATTGCTCCAATAATTTTGTATTTTGTGGCACTACTTTCAAATACCTTTTACATTATTATAACTATATCGAATGGATAACTCGAATAGACTAGTCATTTTCTTCCTATTCCCGTCCTTTCCTTCTTTTTCTATTTTCCTTTGACCAATTTCCCTCCTCCTATTTCCTTATTTTTCATTTCTCTGGATCTATCCTGCTTGATCTAACCCCGAGATGTCTTGTTATATTATGTGAAACAATATTTCAATGAAAGTACTTTCACCACTCATTGTACTACAAATATTATAGGAATCTATCATTTGAGATTTTTTTTTGGTAGAAAATTTGCGTATCTTTCACTTCATATTTTGTAGATATCTCAAACTATGTTTTACTGTGAGTGTTCCAAAACTTTATCAATACAAAATACTCAAAAATTGTAGAATGTAGAACTATACATACAAATCTACATCATATCTTTCATTGAATCACATTGATTCAGAGATTTCGAATCCAAAGTCTCCCAGTAACTTTGAAAAACTAAGTAAACCCAGCTTCAAATGCATATACATTGTCATATGCAGTCAGTATTACATAGTAAAGTGCGCAAGATTTATAAAATGACTAGAATTAATGTTGTCGATAAAATTAATTTTTTCCACCGATTCCATGTCTGATGAAAGTCAAATGTTCACGTCGTCCAACAATGAACGAAAAATAGAG
Source organism: Sminthurinus aureus (assembly GCA_034698265.1). Lineage (NCBI taxonomy): Eukaryota > Metazoa > Arthropoda > Collembola > Symphypleona > Katiannidae > Sminthurinus > Sminthurinus aureus. The sequence goes on along the minus strand of JAQGBH010000377.1, from coordinate 44,727 downwards.
TATCAGAAAGTTATAAGGTGAGATAGAAAATGATTTATTGAATAGTGAAAGAAATGTTACCACATCACATGTATTCTGCTATAAAATGTAGCATGCCGAAATGTCATGGAATGAAAATAATGTTTCTCTTAAATGCTATTCATCATTGGACACTCACAATGAACTCGAAGTACTTCATCTAGGATGAAAGTGAAAAATTGTTTCTTTCTCCAGACAAAGCTCCAGAACAGACTCAATCGAGAAACAAAAATCAGTTATAAAACTAGAATACTAGAAAATTCTTTAATTCCGGCCTATTTATACCATGTATACAAAAAAAAGTATACAAACATAACTCAATCAGACTGATTAGGCGAAACGTAGCCAATCATTGACTACAAAATCTCATTTTAAGTAATTGACACTATTGTCATGCATTATGTACGTCTGAAAGAGTCATATGAACTTAAACATATCTAATACGAAAACGAGTCATATATTGTGTAATTTTTCGATCCAATACGAGACGTATAATTAATTTTTTAGTGTACACTAATTATTATTCACCAAAAAGTTATTTCAGTAGAACAAGCACGGGGAAAGTATTTATTGACAGATAGAATTTGCTTTCACTTTCACTTTTTGTATGTGCGCTATCTGTGTAGTATAGTCAGTTCTTAGTAGTTTCATAAACGTTTGCAACTATTATGCAATGTGCACTTTTGATATACAGATACAAGGTGATTTCTGATCTCACCATGTTCACATTAACATTAATACAAGAGAATAGGTAACAAAAGAAAAAAAGAAGAAGGAGAAAGCACTTTAACAATATACGCAAAGACATAACAAAACACCAAGTATACATACATTATATTATTATATATATGATAATCGACTCACGTAGCTTGTCAAGTGCCTGGAATGGAGTTCATAAATATTGTATTAAATTAAATATATTAAATTATGTGTACAGAGTTGCATTTATCAAATCAAAATAGCTTAAATTAAAAGTATGTATGTGTATAATATACAAGTTCTAGAATCCAATATATTATGTAGAAATATTAGGAATTAGGAATGAAAACAGCATGCGGACACTGTACCATTAAAACTGCAAAATAATCACCTTGTGGATAAACCATTCAAAGGGAATTGTCACATATTCTCATTATATTTGCAAAAAAATCTCCGCTTTCACCTAAATTCAGATAGGCATACCTCTAGGTATGAATAAACAATTATAAGCTCTCATGTGTATACTGTTAACTGTTGAAACATAAAGTGCAATGTTTATGAGGCTTAATTCCAAATACGGATATATACATATATATATATTACGGTAAATAGTAAATATGTTATTCATATACTTTAGGAGAAAGGAAACATGTTTATGTTATGTATATATAATGTATGTCATAATTTAAGTCACTTATTTATTATATCATGTACTGATCTAGTCAGACCTAGTCAAATCGAAGTGTATCAGTATGTATTATATATATCTTAGGAAGACATTATTTATTGAACAATGTATACACTGCACACTAAATTATTCAAAACACGTAGCTTTGAAATTTTTTCTCGTCCTGCATTTGTGCAGAAAAGCAAATTATTACAAGCTTGTTGTGTTTTTACCAATCTAGTCAGAAAACTTTTCACTAATAGATAAATTTTTAGATTTAAAGTAGTAAACTAAGTGATTTCCAAATAGGTTAACACGGTTAATCCATATATATATTTTAGCAAAATTAGCCACTGTAAAACATTAAATAAACATGAAACACATTCACGGTAAAGAACAACAAAAGCAACCAAATGCCATAAATATTACGTAATATTATGGTACATCTTTTCATTCTAAAATTTACAATACAAGATACAAGGCGCTGAGCGTACAGATGAAAAATATTCAATTCTAAAACATGTTAAAATTCAAAAAAAAAAATATTATATAATAGAAATAAAAAGTATTAAAGTATAAAAAATATAATTCCAAAAGTATTTGAGGTCTTCGATCTACTAACGATTAAATGAATAAAGGAAAAAACGAATAAAAATGTATTTAGTTTAGAAACAATATAACATAAATACGATAATATTATAATATATCTGAAAATAATAAAACTAAACTACATCTGTGCAATTGAAAATCCATAAGGAATTATACCTTTTGATTAGTCATACTTACAAAACCTGCGTTATGATAAAAATGATCAAGCTTAATATATGTATTTACTATTTACCTATGATAATGGTTGTGTTATAAACTACACACGTTAAATACTTATGATTTATTGTATGTATAACATTTAGATTTCTTTTTTATTTCTATAGTGGAAAACCATGGTTGTAAAGTATATAATAATATAAGTACAATTATTGTCACGTTCAGTTGTCTGAACTGTTTTAATTTTTAATGCTGCCATTGTTGACACTTTTCATGGCAGTTAGAAATATAATATACATAAATTGCAAAATATATCTAAAATAATTAAAAGATATCTAACACAAATGTTATAGAATTTACTAATACCGTCTTTTTGCAGTCTATAGTTGTTTACTAATTGTTTAGTTGTCTTGTATGACTTTTATTGTAGTTAGCTTAAAAAGAAGTTAATTTGACTCTGATGTTAACACATTTAATTGTAAAATGATATACATAGTCCTCTAGAACTAATATGTTTAAACTACATGCATATAATATATCTACATATATACATAACAGTTAGTATGATTCATTTTGTGTGTATAAGTTTACACTAATCAAAAAAAAAGATATCCAATGAATATTAGTACTTATAGTACATAGTATGTATTACGTTATATCTATATCATACATATATAGCTACTTAAAAAATATTTATGATGGTTTGAATGAAAGAGGAAAGGTATCCGGGTCTATCTCTGTCATAAGTTTTTTAAATGAAAAATTATGGTAGAGAAGATGGGATTCCGCCCAATAAAGTGAAAAGAAACAAACAACAAATGAACGGAAAAAATCTTTGAAATGAACTTGAGTCTTTTTTCGCAATCACAGTATATATATATATATTTCTTTCTGTCTATATCTCTCTATCTTTCTCTCGTATATATATTATATGGAACCATAAAAATTTTAAATGCGAGTAGAAGAAAAATGAAAAATGGACAGCGTACTCTATAGATTTTCATAAGTGAGAGCAGTGGATTAGCTCTTTTCAATCAGTAGAAATCAAATAATTCAATGAAAAAACCTATCTATTTCTTTACTAAAATTTGTACTAAAATGTTAGTCAAATGCGATCATACAGATCAAGTCAAGAAGGTCCCTCGGAGAAAAAAAAACATATGTGACCGTATATTGTATATTAAATGACAAATTTATACAATATACTGATTGCAAAAACTTACTAAAATGTATATACATATATATATATACATAACCTATTATATATAAAGTATTTTATTGGGCTGACTCCCATAAGCCGGAACTTTTCCTTTTTTAGCAATACTATCAAAAACTTTACAATAACTTATTATCATTATTATTATTATAATAAGTTTTTTCTGTTTTGTCTTGTTTTTCTTTTACTACTATATATTATATCGTTTGACTTCTTTCGATTGGATTTTGGGATTTTTTTCCAAACTATATATCTCTACACCAATATACTTATATATAGACTTAAATAGAGTTTAAAAAGAAACGTGTTTTGTTTTTCTGTACTTCTTTTGCTAATTCTTTTTGTTTGTTTGATGTCTGAGGGCCTCCTTGTGCTTTGATTATTGTTATCATTGATAAATTACTAATATATTGTAATTTGTATTAATGATAATAATAATGATGGTGATATAATATGATGATATAATGATGAATGCTACGCTTTTCCACTGCTTCTCACAATCACAGATTATTATTCATATATATAAATATATGTATGTGTAATGATCCATCTCTCTTCCATAAACAATAATGTTTTAGCGAGTTTTATTTGGAATGTTAAACCTTTATTAATCATGTAGATGGGGAACATTATTCAAATTAATTACTATATCGTTTATGTTTGTTTTATTTATAATATAATATCCTGTGAGAAAAATTGCGTAAAGGAAATTTTTTATCTTTATACGCATTTTACGATTCTTTTACTTTAACTTTCTTGATTTAAAATGCAGATTTGCCATATGTACGTGATTTTTCTTCATGGGTTTTTATATTCTTGTATTTTATTTTATATTTAAGTCAAAGCGTTATCCCTTTTTTATTATTATTATTATTCAACTTTGATTTTTAAAACTCATTTGTGTTATTAATTTATTCGCAGAATTTTTGTATATATACACAATTAATGCCAACTTTTGTAGTTTTTTGTTGATTATCCATATTTTTATTATTATTTGTAATGTATCATATGTATGGTTTTATAATTTGTTTCGTTTTTTGTTTTGTTTATTTTATTTTTTGGATTTCCTTTCGGGTAATTTCGATGTCTGCCTTGTGAAAACATTGCTGTCTGCTGCTGTGTACAAACACATCTCGTCGTGGCATACATATTTTTCTTTTGCCTTTGTCCTGCATAATACAAAATACCATGGCCCATTTTTTACACTGATAAAAACTAAACCTCTTTATCGGTTTACGTATCAAAATGCATAATTATGAATTATGGCCAAAATGATGGGAAAAAACAAAACATCAAAACTTCTTCATACTCCTCCCTATATAGGCACAACCCATTGCCACAGAGCTGATCAATAAAGTTGCTGGAAGTCGAGTATCCGTTTCACCTATCGTCACCGTCGAACCTCGTCGGAGAAAATTCCATAAACCTATAGGTATATATATACCCTTGTTGAATAATAAACCAATAATTTTTCTTGTTGAGAAATTTTTATGCCAAATGGATGACAAGTACTTATTTTTTACTCAAACTCAGCTCTGACAATTCCTGTACCAAAAAGTCAAGATCCAAACTCATCCCTTAGATTATTATGCTCCATAACGGGTAAGACTATTAATTTATTTTTCTCTTTTTAAAAATATCTTTGGTTGTTTGCGTAGCTCTCTTTTTTGGTTGTAGCATTATTTGTATCCGTTACTATACTAGTGTACATATGTATATATATTCTATATATACATTACACTTGTTGACATAATACTACGTTGGAATATATTATTATTATACTATAAACTCCTACAAGACTAATGTAATGTCGTGTTTATATATATATTTACTCATTTTGCTGCACCTTTACATTATATACTGTCTTTACTTATTTCATATAATATTATATTATATTATAGATAAATTATAGACGATCCATAGATGATTTGAGTAACTTTGAGTAACTGTAAAAAAGTAAACGAACAGTTAGTGATTGTAGGATATAATTAAATTACTCTACCATTTTTTTTCCAGAGATGTAGACGTACTTTTTTTTACACATTATTATGTATATATACAAAAAATAGATTTTGTTTTTTCGTTTGTACTGTATTCGTTAAACTCGTTTGAGTGGTACCTATAGATTTATCGTGATATAAGCATAAAATGTCATGAATGGAGTAATTTTAACAAAAGTTTGTAGATTATTCGTCCTCGTATTTCACTAGTGTAACTATACTCAATGATATCTATCTATATCTATATTTTGACAGTTTTATGAATTTTCTTGAAATGTGATTTTGGTGGTGTATGTTTGTTAATCGATTATGTGGTAGACTTTTTACTATCATCTGTATACCGTTGTTTGTTCCTTTCTGAAAATATAGTTTAGTAGTTTCTATATTATATTATGAACACTAGTTAAGTTTTAACTATTATCAGTTTTACTACCAAGGCGGGTATTAATTTACACAAAATCATACACAAACCATGTATAATGAGATAAAGATGCTCTCATTATTGCAATATACGGAAATGTGATTGCTACTATTTTGTGGGAAGATATAAAGCTATATATAGTGTTCTTGTTCAGGTCTTACACATAAATCCCTAATTTATTACAATTATGTATACTTGAAACGATGTACGAGTTTTTACAGTAATGAACATAGTATACAGAATATAGTATACAAGTTACATTTTATTGTAATGGTTTTCGTCCAGTGGTGTACTTTTCATAGAATAGTCTTCTAAGAGGGGAAAGTTAGAGAAAGTAAATATTGCGTGTGGTCATTTCATTTTTGTATTTGTAGGGAGAAAGTTACATAAATATACGATAAAAAACCAAAGAATCACTTTATATTATATACTATCATCATAAAACAGACATGATTATTATGTAGATTAAATATCAAATAGAAAAAAATACTGATGTTGTTTTAATTTATTTTTTAATAGTATTTGGGTTTTGAATAATTTGGTATGAAGTATTAATCATGTACATGTTATTATGATTGCAACCGCATTAACTCATACTTACCTACTACCTACATTGCTGTAAACATATCTTGAGTTTTTCTTTGGTTTTCATGACGTTTTATATATTAGTTTGCATAAACTATATAAATATCATACTAAAAAATCAGAGATCTAACGTGTTTGTGAACGTACTCTTACTACTACTAGATTTTTTACATAATTACTGACATTTCATGTACTTGCTTTTGATGGAGTCAGTTTCGTAATTTTTTTTTCTTTTCTTACATTTAAATTCGTCAAGTTTCCTTTAGTTGCTTTTAAAGTTGTTTTTTTCATATAACTTCCAACCTTGTTCAAAGAGTTTTATTTGTCTAAACCTTTTATTTCTACGTTTATTGCTGGTGTGATTTTGGTTACTTTTTCCTGTTACCTTTTCTTTTTTGTTTGTTTTCCGTTTATTTGTATTTTCCATTTTTTTCTTTACCTTACCTCCCTCAATTGTTGATCCAACATAATACAAAACATTTAAAGTTGAAAATTTTAACTCCTTAAAAGACACACATTTTTGAATCTTACCATCATTTTCATTATGTAATATCAGGCATACAAAGTGGTAGGAATCAATTTAATGATTTCAAGAAAACCACCTTAAATATCATTAAAAATGGTGAAGGATTTATTTGTTTGTGTGTGTGTGTGTGTTGTATTATTTTGGGCTTACTGAGTGCACGCGAAAGTAAGCAAACCATGAAAAATTACCGTACATACACATGATAAAACTTATAGTGGGACAAAAAGTATAGTATAATAGTGTATTATTACAGCTTTTGCTACACACATCGTATTATACATTATATATAGTATGTATAAAGTACATATACACACACTCATAAAAATAATAATAATATCCCCAGACAGATATTAACATTTTGACTGAATAGTTTGACTGGTGACAAAAAGAATATTTATAATGCATCGCATCATTTTAATTTTAATTCAGAATTTTTTTTACTCTAAATATTACAAGCCGTGGAGAAAATGTTAGCAAACCATACTAGAAGGTATATTTTTATGGTACAACATATAGGTAGATAGAGTAGGGAAAACATAGTGTAACCATGTAGCATTTCCTCTTTAATTAATTTCTAATTTCTCTACATATGTTATTAATTATTCTGTGTACTTGTTTCTCTCTTTGTTACACATATGTTGAAACTAAACAAACTATATTAAAAACCTTAAAGGAGAATGGTGAATGCCTCTAACTTATACTCTTAACACAGTTTATCTAAAATGAAAGGGCCAATCAGAACTTGGAAAATGGAAAACTAAAACAACAAATTAAAGGTGATTCGTGCACATTATGCATTACTTAAATCTGTGCACTTCAAGTTGATATTTCATATACCTATCAGATGAGTGATGACATTCTTCAGTTTTCCGTATGAAGTTAAAATTAACTGAAACGGCACCAAAAATTATAGAAAATTTCCATTTTAAGTGGGATACATTTCAAGAGGAATCTTGGATATACATATAACTGAACGACTAGTTTAGCTGTAAAGTCATAGTGTAAGGAAGCACTCTATGCCATAGCCCATTTTAGGTTTGAGGTAGGAATTAAAAACAGTTTTTTTTTTTGAAGAACTGTACATTGTACATAAATGTTTCCAAAAATGAATGTGACGTGTTTTGAGCAGCACACGTTATTTCTAAAATGAGAGTATAACAAAATTTTATCTTCAAATGATAGTATTTAGGAATCGATAGAGAAAAAGTTCTGAATTGCCCCTTCATTTTAGATACATTTTTTTCTTTTGAATGTGCAGGCGTCTTCAGGAAAAGAAGTTTAAAAGGTATGCCAGTAAAACGTTCTAATAATTGTTCTGATTAATTTTCTAACTATTTGGTTTTTCTCGCTATAAAATTATGTAATATTATACATACATTACTCTATAAATATAAGACCATGTCATATGATTGTGTTTATACACAGATTATATGTCCATGTGCACTTTTTTTTTACAAATTTTTATATAATTTTTCATGGTCATTAATCATTACTAAAATCTGTCATTTTTCCTTTTCAAAAAAAGTACAGTATGATTTATGTTGCTCAGTATAATCATCCTGAACGTGTATTATAGAACTGTATTGTTATAGAATATTAAAAAAAACCTATTGTATCTTTTATAATATATATACTCGGTATTACCTTTAACTATGATTATGTATTATAAGCATTATAATTCTATTATTCTTGTTATTCTTCTTCTTCTTCTTGATTCTGAATCTTCTCTCTATAGTCTATATAGTATTTCTCCGGTTGTCTCCTCTGCACTCTTTTGCCACAGTCACTTTTATGATTTTGATTTTTATGACTGGTTTATTATTTTTGCAAAAACAAAATCCAAGCTACAAAAATTTCTCCAAAATAAGAATGTGTTTATCTTGTCTGAAACATTGTTATTATTCTTATTCTTGCCTCTTATTGTCGTTTTATTTTTCATTTGATTGTCACCTTTGACTCGACTTGTATCTTCTCATATAAATTACACACAAGAATGACTATAATAAGCATTGATTATACAGCAAAACTGTTTATTTTAATAGTCTTAGTGAAACATTTGCCACAGTGCATACCCATAAGAGCTAATTTTCAATTGAACTGTGTAGAAGTATTGTGATTTCCCCCACTATATATATATTTGATGTAGGTACATTTACACGCTTTGTTGTAGCCAACATACAACTAATTGTAATATACCTATATGTTATATTATTATAACATTTTGTAGTATAATGACAATAGTACATAAATGACTCATTTTTTAAAACTACTGCTTCCCTATAATATTTACTGTACCTTTTCCGCATGATTGTTTCCTCTTCATACTCATATGTTTTTGAATTACGAAAACAGTAATGGGTAATCGGTTAACACTATATATATATATAGTATAATTATTATATCTATATAATATATCCAAAGTACATATCTTTTGGGTGTGATCTTTTCAAAATGGTCAAAGCTTATGAGCTTTGGCTGTTTTTTAAAAAAGATCACCCCCAATATGTACTTGGGATGATTATTGTTTCATTTTTCTGGTTCAGTACAAACCCCCTCATTTTCACTTTTTAAATTAACAAAGACACAAAAATTTTACACGACACGGTACAATTTTGTCTGCATTTTTTCATGGAATAGATTTCATAAGAAATGTTCTGTATAAATCTATAAAAGGTTTTCATGTAATACAAAATACAAACAAAATAAGCACAAATAGTAATATCAGTTAACTTGATAGAAACATTTCGAACGCTAACGTCGAAATTGAGGTCATAAATCATAAATTTGTTACTGAGAAGCTCAGCTAGGTATTCTACTACTACACAACCTTCACTGAATATTCAATGATATGCATATTAATATTTTAATTAAGGATCTGATATCCCTTAAGTTTATGAGGTACACAATATTATGTGGTGGGTTTACACGCTGCACTACAGTAAGCCAAAGAGACAAAAGTTTGAGAGAAAGTAAATAAATGATTGACTCTCGGGTTCTAAGCATAGATTAACAATAGAAACATCTATAATTATTTTATCACCATTGCGCAAATAAGTGTTGCTCACTTTAGTACTGAAGAAGGTTGAAGCCTCATTTGAATAACTGTACTTGGGGTAACTATTAAAAGCTATGTATGGGAAATTGTTTTATATAGTGGGTAGTTATTTGCGCAATGACGAGATGCTTACAAATTAAACATTTCCTGATTTTTTTTCTATTAAAGCATTCATTCGTTTTCCTTTCCTGTATAATTTTTTCGTACATTTTATCCTACTTGCCTTTTTCTCTTCATTTCTTGTTGCGTTACAAATTACAATCTTTGAGTTAACTGCACTCCTGCCTATTTTATTGCAGTTATCAGTAGTAGTTCTGTTTTGTCTACAAAAAAAGTACAACATACTTTTTCTGTACAGTAAATATTATGATTATTCATTCGTATAAGTTTTTGATCGTTTTAGTATTCGATGATTTCATTTTTTTAATCATCAGTACGTTATTAGTTATTAGCAATATTATCAAGTAAAATACTCAGGTGCTATAAGGATATGTACTATATGGGATTATTTTATATAAGAGTTCTAGTTTTAGGATATTTTTATGCTACTTTTTGTTCCAAAACATTGTTGTTTAGGATGATCATTTTGCAGTTTATTTACTGAAACAATCTAAAGCGTCTGTACTATTGGCTATGTATAATGACTTAAAAGTCACGTGTGTGTGTCTTGTACGTTTGCATACCACACTTTAGAATAAATACATTGAAAATGCATGTCTTGTGTAAATATTGAACTTGTTTTCAACCATTTTTGTCTTGCAGTCGGTTATTTAAATACCGTAGTATAAAAATGCTAGTAAAATGTTTGGGAAATTAATGTACATGAATGTTTATGTAATGTGTATGTACTGTACTTTTAGATGTGGTTGATTGTTTAATCGGAATGAAATGAAATCGGAGTTTGCTTTGATAATGAAAAGTATATGTGCATGATCATAATATTATTATTATACTCCATATCAACTTCGAAACAGATAGAGAATTTGTTTTATTCCGTTTTATACAAAAACTAATTAATTTGTTGCTAAAAAATACAGAGTGCCGTATTTTTTTCTGACTCAGTGGTGATTTTTATTATTATTTCATGTTACTAACATCTACTGAGTATTTATAGTATTCACGTGTCTATAGTCTATATAGTTTAAAACTATCAAAAATTTTATATTATATTGAAAAATTCATAATGGAATTTCATTAAATAGGGAGAAAATAGGAAAACAGTTAAAAATACATACTATATGTATGCATTTTGAACATTAGAAAATAATGCCTTTCTTGTAGTCCATTTTCTTCTTTTGAATACTTTTTTTATTACAAAAAAAAATGGAAAATATATTGAAAGATATGTAGTTAGATCATTACGTTGATTTTTTAAAATTATTATTGTGGGTATTATTACTTCTGTGTTTTCTATAAATGCATATTAATTAATAAATAGTGCAGCTATAAACATGCATTTTACTATAGTTATATAGTTGATTAATTATAGTAGTTATGTATATCTATATCTTTCTTATGTATTTCAATGCTACACACACAAACTTTAAATGTTATAATGTATATTATATTCCTGGCTTCCAAGTTTTGTTTAATTGTAGATTGAATTAATTAATGAAAATGGTGTATTTTTTCTATCTTTTTCCTCATGAACTGAATTTTAAAAAAAGGAGGGACAACGAGGGCACAGTGGGAAGATGTAACTGGATCAAGTAAGTGGACAAAATCATCATTTTGTTTGAAGCATTCCTTATCACTAAGATGAATGCCAAGAAATGACTTAATATGGATGATATCACCATCATAAACGTTTTTTTGTTTGTATTGTGTAGCTCCTTTGACCTTTGTCAACGACTGCGTCTCTTTCACCACCACCGTTTCTGCAAGATTCTGGCTAGTTGATTGCAGACACGCGAGTCATGATGTAACCAGAATGGCTACCGATCTTTATAGAGAAGCTATTCATGTTCCTTTCATGGCCAAGTAAATATGTCTTTTCGATTTATTGCTATAAATTTTATAATAAATAATTTATCATTAAATGGTGGTTTATACGGTTTAAATATTTTTATCATTAAATCTTATCTTCTTTTTTTCCATCAGTGACATATTGTATTTACAAATTGTGTGTAACTCTCTCTCTGTTTCTTTTTGTAGGTTTGTTATTTTTGCAAAGAGAATAGAGCATACAGAATCCCGTCTACGTGTATTTTGTATGACGGATGACCGGGAAGAGAAAACTCTTGAAGGTACGTATATAAATATAGTAAATAGGACACAACAAGCAAGTATTGACAACATGTAATCCAGTTTCTAATGATTTAGAATTAAGGTCAAACTCCAAGTAAACAACATGTGTACATTGTATATTAGAGAAAATTGGTATTCACTCAGCCAGTCAGTGGAGTGTCTTGAAACAAAATAAAAAAGAGATGTTCCTCTTGTTTTATGAAAGAAAAACTTTCTAGGGTTTCGCCAACTTTCACGAGCTTTATATTGTACAAATATGCAGCTGATAATAATGTAATATAGTTTTGTTGTACTTAAAATTAGTATACATATCCGTGTATGTAGTATGCATCAATACTAGAAAACAAGTTGTGTGCGATAATTAGGCGTTGTTATTTTATGTAATTATATGTCCATGAGAAGTGTTGTCTTTCCCTCAAATTATTTTTTCTATCTTCTTACAAAATAAGCAGTAGTATTTTTTCTAAGAAAAGGACATTTTTGTGTTATTGTTTTTCTGGATTTGTTCTAATTAATGTCAATTATTATCATTAGGCCAAGAAAATTTCACTGAAGTAGCCAAAAGTCGAGATGTAGAAGTTTTAGAAGGAAAACCACAATGGGTTGAATTAGCTGGGAATATTGCACCTGTCACCAAATCCGGAGAGCAATTAAGATTGAAATTTTATGCCTTCAAAGAAAATCGACTACCTTTCCTTGTAAGACTTCGAGATACTAATGCTGATCCAGTTGGTCGAATAATTTTCATGAGAGAATCTAAGGTAACTACGACTTTCTACATACATATATATGTAACATTTGAATGAGTGCATAAAATGTGTAACAAAAATTTTGCTTCTATTTTCTAAGGATGAAACATTTAAATCATATAAAATCATTACTTACTATGTATGTTTCTGTTTGATTTGTTTACACAGTCAAGTGGAAAATCGGAACAAGCCCCAGTTTGTAATCTTAATATTGTACTTCCTGACCAAATTTATTCAGGTACATATAATATATAGATTTCATCAAAACGTGATGTAATTTTCTGATTTGAAATGTTTTTTGAAATTCTGACCTGAAATTCACAAATATACTAAATTGGATTAATCTTTTATCGTAAAATATATATATATACAGATGATCCTTCAGCCCCACCCTCAATGACATCTTCTCCTCGCCTTCCTTTACACACAAACCGCTACAATATACGAAATGCGGCCTACTCAACACCAAAGCAAAGCCTTTTAACCGTTGGACCTGGAGACATTCATAGGTACTGTACTCTTGTATTTTATATTGTATGAAAATTCTTTAAATTATTTGTTCGTTTATACTCAAATACATTAAGCTTTAATGTATTTTTGTTTTAATGTAAATACTGATGTTTTTATAGTGTCAATTGTAAAAAGAACATATAACATACATTTTGTGAAATAACTATAACTTGAAAGATTATGATCAGGTTAATATGAGCAAAAAAAAATGTAACATTAGTAATTTTTTTTTTGGACTTTAGGGGGTACCTAAAAAAAGACTTGAAAATTTCGGACGTGGCAAATCTCTTGGGAAATGACTGGGTTCCTCTTGCACACCATTTAGGTATTGCTGATCCAGATGTTTCTATTATTGAAGCTGAATATCCTCAAAGTCCTCATCAGCAGGTAATTTTATTCTCTTTTATACTCTACAGTTTGTGACTTGCATTTGATGTGATTCTCATGATGATTACCTCATAAAAGCAAAGTATATAATATTTAATACTCATGTTTTTCTTCGCTGTATGTGTAAATATAGGCAACGGTCATGCTTAGATTGTGGATGCAACAAGCAGGTGACCGTGCTACGGGAAATCAATTGGAAAAAGCACTAAATTCCATTGGCAGAGATGACATTGTGTCCAAATGTATTGGGAATGTAGCACCAGTAACAGATGCATCAGAAAAAATTATCGCTCAAACCCATGTCGATCAAACTATTGATCAGACTGTCAAGTCACTTGAGTCCCAAATCATTCAACCTGCTCTGGCAAAAGCGGAGAAACGAAATTTGAGCTTAGATGTGAGTTACGACGAGCAAGACATTATGAAGGTTTGTCTTTTTTTGGCACCTTTTTTACGTCAAATAGTACAAAAAGGTGCCAAAAATGCATTCTGCCATTCTATGCGTTTTTTCTGTTTTTCTTCTAAACTTTTCTGCATCTCGTAGAATTTGATTAAATTTCTTTTTTCGTTTTTTTTTGAAGATATACATACATAAATGTATTTTCTCAATTAGTTTTTTTTATTTTAGGCATAACTCAGTATATATGTCAAAGGATGTTGACAGAGAATGTCATCATTATGTTTTTTGTATCAGTAATCTAAATATCTAGATGTTTTCCGAATTTTAACAAAGAGCTGTATCGGATTTGAGCCATGTAAAAGCATATCTATAGTATAATATCAAAATATTAGAAACAATTTTTCAGGAATACAATCTTATACATGTAGGCTCTGATAGATCAAAGGCACAGCTCTTTTGGCAAAATACAAGCATCATTAAATACAAATAATAGTTTTTATCTTTGTATCAATGTTTACTAGTAGATTTTTACTTAAATTTTTTTGACTCTTTCAGTACTAAAATGTCCTTTGCTTATTGCTGATTTATTTATTTTTGTATTGAATACTGAGAGTCTCTCATGCTTTTCGATAATCATTATTATTATGCCCTGTTAATTTTCGTAGTTTTTGTTTGAGATTTTAATCTTTTAGTAGTTTTTTTATTTCAGTTTTTATTCTTCTAAAAGTATCTATAAATTTGAGTTTAGCATGAGAGACCACAGAGTTTTTGTTTTTTTTTTTTTAAAAAAAAACGACTGATGAGTCGGCAGGATGCTAGCAAGACAATTATTGTTTATTTTGTTCATGATTTTTTGTACATTATACATTATTTATTCATGTGTGATTGCTCAATGTTGTATGTTTATGTGAGAAAAAAAACTAATAAGAAAAAAACAAACATTTCTCTAAAAATAATAATATTTGAACACAACCGTTTTATGTTTTCTTTTTTATAAATAATGAAATATCTAGGACTCCGAGTCACTAGAAGAATTGTCACAAACAGAGTCTTTCAAGCTAAAATCCCAGAGAATACGAAGTCAAAGTCCAGATGAAAATGTTTTTGATGCCTCCAAAAATAGCATGATGACGTCTTCATATGAACGTGAAGAACAAAAATATGTCGCTGAAGAAAAAGGTAAGCGGTCGTAGTAGATGAAACTATAGTTTTCATACTAGAATATTACTGCATAAATATTAATTACTACATGCTACATGTTTTTCAGTTAAATCATGATGAACTACAATTTCTAAATTTTGTATATAATTTACAGATGGCAGACAGGCTGATGTACGTGGTCAGAAAGGTAAGCACTGAAAAATTATTATTTTTCTTCTGTTCTTGTCATTGTTGTTGACTCACTTGTTCAGTTCATCTTGCGTTTTTTTTATTGCTTTCATTTTATTTTTCAAAAGTTCTGATTTCAATTCATATATTATCAGTTGATGATGTACATAAATTTGCATCAGTTGATTGACATAGACAAAGGGATTCGCTACTAACTGAACTAGTAAAATTATAGGCTAAATAATTCACATAAATAAAAGATGCAATGTTAAAAATTGGATCTGCTGTTGTAAAAAGGATATTGAATGAAAAGAATTTGTGCTAGTTTGATAACTTGAAAATTTGGAGATTGTAAATTGTCTGCAAGAATATTTACTCATTTTGCAGCAAATTCACAGCCACTTTTTAAAGAATCCATACATATAGTGTTATTATGTATAGTTGTGAAAGTATGCATAGGAGAAAGTTACAACTATATATGCATAATATCACCATGTAACTATATAATAAGCTATAATATAATATTATCTTATTTATTAATTTTTTCATTGCAATTGTATCATTGCATTGCTTTGTATTATTTTTGTACTTTATTTTTGAACACACCATTTATTACTCATAAATTATATAGTATGTTCTGGATTATGAAGCTCAAGCTGAATTTTTTTATTATTTTATACTTCAACAGTTGACACTGTTTTGTTTTCTTCATTATTTTTTGCGTCTTTTGAAGACTATAGTATGCAATGATTTGAATTTTGTTTCGTACAAAAACAAGAAACGTCTTTTGACGATTTTTACGATTTTTCTAAGTTTATTCTTTTTTCATTGTTGACATCGTAATCATGTCATACAACATGTACTATAGAGCTACTGAAATTACAGAAAAAAAATCACTGCCGCATTTTTTCGTTTTATCAAAACACATCTCTTTTAGTAGCTCAATATATTTTGGTTGTAATAGAAGCATCATATATTATTATAAATATTATAATAGATGCAACAGTTTAGATTGCATCTTAAATCTTTTTAAGTATTATTTTCCATTAGTTGCATATTATACTAGATTTTTTACACAAAGACCATTAATTAGACCTTAATCATCTATTAATCTTTTAGTAGGATTTATAAATTTACTTCACAAATTCCTTGCATACTTAATTATATACTGAGTAGTCACTGCTGAATACTGCTGTAAGAGTACGAGTATTTCAAGCGTTATTATTAAACTGTGATATAGCAATCTAACAAATTTCCACGTAGAATGTAGATGACCGATTTTAAGACTATACAGATAACAAAAAGCACATAAAATACTAATGAAACAGAATACAAGTAATGACTTTTGATAAGAATTTGGAAAATGTCACAAACTTATATAATATAACATACACATATTTGTTTAAGTTCCATATATGCTCAATGTTTAGTTGTAGTCCGGAATAAGACCCGAAGCTGCTTGTCTTTCCTTTTCAAATGAGTTTTACCCTTTTAACAATTACTAACATTTAGTTTAACATGTTGTTTATACTGTCTCTTGTAAAATATTTTAGTATATGATGTATAGTTTGATGTTAAATTTTTCCCATGACCAATAATAAGAAGTATTATCATAATTAGTTTTACTGTTTACAAAATGACTCAAGACTCAAAATGTGTATATATGCATATATGTGCATTTATGTACAAAATGTGCAATGTACAAAGACTGAAGTACATTTTAGCAAGACTTTTTGAACGTAGATTTTATATTATAATAGTTTCCATTTTGTCTACTCTTAGTAAACTATTTTTTATACTCTATTTTCTATAAACCTGAAACACCCACTACGCAAGTACACAACGTTCTTTGAGCTTTGTACGATATTATGAAAGCAAACAAAAATGCTTTTCATCTACTCAAGTAGTCGAATGATGTCAAGTTATGTATAACATAATGTATCATATATTATTATGCAAGCCTTGCAAGGTAACTGTGAGAAACCTTACAATATTTTAGTACAGTTTTGATCAAATTCGAAATACATTTTGCGTATTGGGTGTGCTTCAGATGCTCAATTTTCAATATGGAATCACGTAGTAGCATATATATATATACAAAACTTGCAACTTATACTTAAACAGTTTTATATTCTTGATTCTATAAAGTATTTATTAGTTTTGATATTTTTATACATAGTTTTTACGACTATACGAATAGTTAGATCTTTTGCCATCTTTTTTTGAAAAAATTTACTACATAATATTAGTTGTCATGAACAAAAGTTTTTTGCATTATATGCATATATATACATCAAAAACTGATTAATATCAAATTATTTTTTTATTGTAAATATACAGACATAGGTAGAATTTGCATTATGACGTTTATTATCTTTGATTGTTTTTGTATGTACATATTCTATGTAAATCTATATATCTAGTATGTATCTTTGTATTTTTTTTTCGTTATTTAATTTCTTAATTTATATTTTATTATTATATTCTTCAAATTCAAATAAGCTGGCATGCGAGTCACGCAGAAGGAAAAACCTCCGTGCGGGCATACATAATATGTAAATTAAAAGCATCACATTTTGTCAAAAATGTAATGCAGTTGAATGAAAAACTTGATTAACAAATTGAAACTCAGGGATTTTAAAAACGTTATATAGTATTGATTGGGAAAAATAATGTTCGCATACAACTTTTGCGTGGGGAAGGGGAACGGAATGTACAAAAACATATATCTATGGCATGATTATTTTCGCTATAGATAAAATATAAAATTGATCTCTGTCTTTGATATGACAGTTTACAGTATTTATTAGAAAAAAATAATATTCATCACAAATGAAATACAGTCGAAATTACGTATTTTCCTAATTCACTTCCAAAATGTAGAATACTCCCAATATGTATCTCGTTGTTTTGTATCATAAGAATTTGATTGATTGTAAAAAGTAAAAACCCTGGTTGCGTAATGCGATTATACATAATACCATATTTTATAAGTCCTCTAGATTTGATGGTATACATATATATATAAATATTATAAAAGTTGATAAATTTCAAAGAGGTGCAGATACATGGACCATATTGATCGATTTCTTTTAGTGCTGTAGAAAAATACTACCTATAGTTAATTAAGTTTTAGTTTTTTCCTTAGAACATTAGTCTGTCACTCTATATCTATCTGTTTTGAAGGATGTTGCATAGGTATGTCATCAAACCCTCTTCTTTCTTTTTTTAAAAATCATACTCCTTTTCCTTCCATGGTTCATATTATTCACCAATATTCATGTGTGCAACTTTTTACACATGTATTTATAGCTATAATTATTTTATGCGGATATACTTTTTTTCTATACATGTATTAAAACTGAATGCATTTACCCACTCTCATGATTATAATTATGACTATGATAATGGTTTTGATGTACTATACATGATACATGATGTTCCATTATTCCACTATTAGCATTTTATGTAGTTATTTGACCCTATTTTCTATGCCTGATTTTGTATGGAATCCCACAAAAATGGCGTGGTAGCATGATGAACTCTATATTTATATGTGTAATTGTACTTATTTTCAATATGTGTGATTTGAAGGTCACGTGTTAGTTAGCAAGTTAGTTTTTAGTTTTTTTGTCCATCCCAACAGAGCATTACATTTTGACTTTAGTTTTGGCATAGGCATTTACAAGAACTACAGAATCCTTTAGATGGTATGTATTATTTTTGTTATGAGATTATATTGTTATAGTTGGTAGTTGGTACACAGCTTTTTGATGTATGGAAATCGTAGTAGTGTCATGTCATGAGAGAAGACGGACAGAAAATGAATACGGGCAAATTCTCCTTAGTTAAACTTATTACGTTTCATTTCTAGTTTGTACACGGCAGGGTTTATACCTGTGAGTGTTATAGTTTTTTTTACTTGATCATTGTTCTATAATATAATTTAATGTGTTTTCTTGTAGCTTAGCATAAAATTACTAAAATGATAAGCATTCTTAACGTTGTCTCCCTTAAAATTTGTTTATTTATTTCGTTAAAAAATATATTGGAATAACAATGGAAAAGATTCTACAGTGAATGTGGTTTGCAGCAAAAAAATGTGTTTCAATGTGTGAAGTAAAAAAATACAAATAAATACTGTTCGTGAAGGTTTCATCTTGAAAACGAAATAATTTAAATTACGCTATTAAACGCTATTGAAGTTTTATAGGAACTTTTTTGAGGTAAGTATTTTAAAGACTAAAAAAATGCGGGGATTATTTAATAAGAAAACTTGGAAAACAAGTAAGAGTACAAAACATAATACGATACGTTTCAAATACAAAAAACAAACTGAAAACGGATTGCACGGAGGTTTTTTCAATATAAATGCTTTGTATAAGACGGACGGATGTGAGAGAGAGAGAGAGAAAAAGTTTAAATGTTTGAGTTTTTCTTGACATTTCTTGGAATATATACGTACAACGTTATTTTTTCGTAAATGTTCATGTAAAAATGTCCTCGATGTTGGTTTTTGTATTTTAATATTATAATATAAAGTATTGATAAAAATGAGGAGAAAGTTCAACTTTCTCTCTTTATTGATGCCTTTCTCTTTCAGTTCTTTTTTCACAGTTTTACAATTCTAAAAAGTGAAGAAATAATTGAAAAGAAATGGTACATTTTTTGACGTTGGATATCAATATTGATGCTGAACTTTATTATAAAATAATAATGATATGATATAAAATATCATTAATCATTGAATGAAAAAATTTAAAATAATATATTCTATAGTATACTAAAAAAAACAACAACAAAAAGTTTCCAGAATAAGAAACTTTTTCTTTTGACACAAAATGCTTATTTTATAGAGTTCATTTCAGCAACATTGGACTAATTATTTGAAACTTAAAAAAATGATTACATTTGAAAGAAATGACGACAAAAGAGAGAAAGAAAAAAAGAGTATGTGAGTTTGTTTGAAAGTCTGATGTATGTACTTGGACGTACGAGCGCATTTTTTTACCATTTTCTGACTAGATGATTGGTATTATATATATTCGCCTTCGCCAAATTGCCATATTTGCCATGCCCTGCTTAACTACACGTTATTTATTACTGTATACTCTCATTATTTATTTATTATTCTTACAATTTATTATATATATTACATGTATGTCTTCTTTTCCGTTCCACGGTACAGTACAAACAAAAGTTCTTAATGTATTGTATTCGCATTTATCTACTCTATAGGTATTGATGGTATGATATATGATAATATATATATATACTATATGAATATTGCTATCTATATTTTCACTAGCATTATCTCTGTTAATATTACCATTATGACAATAGACGATATACTTTTATGCATATTCGAATATATATATAATTATTATTACTATAATTATGACCAGCATAATACAAAAATTATTATTGTTATTATTATGACAACATTTTATTATGCATTTTTAGCATTAATAATAATAATAATTATTATTATTCACATTTATATTATTATTCACATGAAGTGCATTGTGGATTTGTTTAGTTACAACACAAGTTTTGAATTTATTTTCAATTATTATTGTTATTTTTCATCAATTTTGTCAAAGGAATTTGCAGATATAAGCACAACAATGGTAGAACATTCAAATGCAAAATTATTGGTAGTAATAAGTCATTGTTCTTCAAAATAAAAGGAAGCTAGTGTCAGGATAATCATAAAGGTTTTTAGTTTTTGCTTACAGATAGTTTTGATGTTTTTTTTTTTTAATTTTTATTTAAGCGATGATTATAAAACATTACTATTATTCATAATAATATATTTATCATATTCTATTGTTACTATTATTATTATCATTCCAAAAATTTTTTTACTAGAAAAAAATAGACAAGGAATTTTTATTTATTTTTTCATAGGAATGATTGCATAAATGTATATATATATTATGTATGTATAATGTGTTAAAAAATTTAACAGTCCACTGGGATGACCCAGAGGACGGCACTCAGAAAGAGCGTACGTCCATGGATAGATCGAAATCCGAGGAAGATTCCATGGGAACTCCAGAAAAGAAAAAGACTGAAAAGGATAAAGACAAAGAGGAAGTTTTGACAGAAACTGAGAGTCAGAGTTATTTTTACGATACAGGAATTTCCATGACTCTGCCAAAGGATAAGAATGATCCAAATGTAGGTATGATGAGTGACACTGAGGGAGAAATATCTGATTTTAGTATGACTTCACCCAAGAAAGATTCTTCTTCTCTTAGTCGTATTGTCACTTCATCACGCTCCATTGATGATATTAGTACAACGGATGATCTATTGAAGGGTGGAGATGAGAGTTTTGATGATGCAACTTATCTAATCCCAAGTCCTCCTGAATCCAGTGTCACCATCACAGCGGATGAACCCCGAATTGAAATTGAATTAGATTTGGATCAGTCTGAAACAATTTTATCTAGACAACAACAGAAACAACAGCAAGAACCCCCACAACTTGTAGATAAAGCATGTAGTCCAGTTTTAATGGGAACTCCAGAGACAGTCTCAAGATCACAACAAAGCTCATTTGAAGCAGTAGACGTTGCAGTAGGGACAAGTCCAAAAGATTATGAATCCAAGGATGTTCTCACAAATCTTCATGATATTGTAAATGTTCCGATTGAGGATGAAGAAATTTATCAACAACTTCAACAACAAGTGAAAGAAAGACTGAAGAAAGAGACAGAGAAACAGAAGACTAGTAGTAGTGATGGCGGAGTGAGACGCTCCACTGTCATTGATGTGCCCGAATCGAAAGACTTGCCGTCCGAGAGAAGAAGTTCTCCCACCAAATTGAGAATTACAAGTGAAGGAGGAGTACAGACTAGTAGTAGTAATAATAATAAGGAACGTGAGAGAATCCGTTCCACCGCCTCAATTGAACATGATAATGATGATACAGAAGATATGCAATTTGACTTGAGTATTGAAGATGAACCCACTGGAGTTTCTACTTCTGGTGATGGCGTTTTCCCTCCTCCTTCACCACCTAAAACTAAAGATGAAAAGTCAAAAATGACTTCCACTACAATTACTAAAACTACGACTACAACTGCAGCTGGAGAAATCAAAACTGATATAATTGGAAAAGACACGACGAAAATTATTCATAAAGATGTACCTGAATCGACTACTGCTACTACTAAAACTACTAGTACTACTAATACTTCTACTACGAAAGAGTTTACTAGTCAAGACTCCTCGGTGATATTAAAAAGTAAGACTGATGATGTTACTTTGAAAGATGTCAAAGAAATGGTTGTGATAGAAAAGAGTGCCATCATCACTCCTATTATTTCCACTACCACTACAACTTCAACTAGTTCTGTTACTCAATATGCACGACCAACAGAACTCCACATGACTACTACTACTACTAGTAGTACTGATAGTCGTGTTCAAAAAATTCCTGTGGAATCACCTGATTCCGAAAAGAAAGATTTAATTCCTGAAAAACCATTTAGAATTAAAATGGATACAAAGGCTGAGGCAAAAGTGTCTGCTGCTGCTGGTAGTAGTAGTAAATTTAAAGTTGAGGCTGTAAAAGAATCCGATATGTATAGTGAATCGTCATCCGCATCCGCATCTACATCCCTTACTGAAACAGCTTCAACTGATACTACTACTAGTCCTACGTCAGCAGGTCAAGAGAAAAAAATATTCCAAATTAAGAAAACAGATAAAAAATCACCTCCGGTTTCTGATTCCGCAGCTTCTCCTACCGCCATGACAGAAACTAGCAAAACATTTACGGAACAATTTGAGCGTGAAATTGTATATGTAAAGGAAAAAGAAGAGAAAGTAATGTTACCAACTGAACCTAAAATAAAGACGGATTCATTCCTTCAAATTTCAGAGAAACAGGGTGAAGCTTCTTCAGATAATTCCAGTGATGAGAAATCTGAAGAGACTGTAAAGACGGCTGATATTAGTGAAGAAACTACTACTACTACTACAACTACTACTAGTGGTAGTAGTAGTGGAGAGAAACATGTTATATCTACTACTGATATAAAAAGTGAGATTGTGGAAAGTACTCAACAGATGACAGAAAAAGAGAAAGAAAAGGATTTTGAAGAATTGGTTGAATTTAAAACTGCTGTTGCACTTGAACAGCAGCAGAAAAGACGAATTTCAGATCATAAAAGTAAATATGATGATGATTCAAAGGATCAAGCTGATGATGATGATGGAAATCGTTCCGTTCAAGACAAAATTAAATCCTTTGAAGAAAAAATCCTTGCTAGTAGTCCTGAAAAAACTGAAAAAACACCCGAAAATGTATCAATTACTAGTGCTTCTACTACTACTACTACCATTTCTTCAACACTGACTACTGACAAACCTGCAATTGATATTGTAAAATCCAAAATTGAATCTACCACAACGACTACGACCATTCCTACTGAAACGAAAATAGAAGAAAAAGTAACAGAAATAGTTAAAACGGAGTTGGACAAGAGTAAAAAAGATACAGAGACGACAGTTCATCTCAGTTCTCAAATTGTCACTGACTTGATGACATCACAAGAGAAAACAGTAGTAGAAACAGCTATTAAATCTACACCTACAGAAAAACATGATGATGTTACGACGACTACTACTAAAACTACTGTAACAGATTCTGAACCTTCAAAACCCACAGATGTTTCAGAGCAGACTGAACAACCAGATTCTTTGAGTTCTCTAGTGACTATGGAAAAAATAGAAGAGACTCAATTACAAACACTACAACAGGATATTCAAAAATCCCTTGTCAAGGAAAAACTACAAGAAACTGAAGAGGTTTTCAAGAATGTGAATCAGAGTTTAGACGCAGTAAAAGAAATACCAATGGAATCAATCACAATTCAAGAGCCAAAATCACAAGATAAAGATGAAAATAGAAAAACAACAAAACATGATGATGATGGTGTGGGAGTAAAAGTAGAATCAACACCCGTAACTGTGCCAGAAAAACAGATAAAATTACATGAGGAAACATTAGATGCTAATAAAAAACATACAGTTCAAATTGTCAAAGAGTCAGAACCAACAGAAAAGATTACAAGCACAACAACAACAACAACAACAACGATTATTTCTACTCCTTCAGTCACAGATGTAGTGAGGAAGGTCGAGACGTCTGATGCAAAAAGTGCGGATGTAGTCCATGATGAAAAACTTTTAATTACCTCTGATCCTAAACTAATTGAACTCCCATCAGACTTTGAACTTGAAGATTCCTTGAGTATGGATGATGATTTGGCTCAACATCTCTTACCCTCAACAACATCACTATTATCATCATCATCATCTATAAGTAATATTATCACCACAGCTGGCCTCACCAGCACCACAGCAGTTTTATCAAGTAGTAGTGCTCTCACACACAGAAAATCAGATAAATTTGAGCAACAATTTACTCCGGAATTTGAAAACTTTGAAGGTGCACTTGCAACTGCAGCTATGGAAATTCAAGAAAAAGTATTCTATAAACATCAAGATTTACAAGCAGAATTACAAGCTGATACAGATAAAGAAGATACTCTCCTTGAAATCACAACAGCCATTCTGAAAGAGGAAGAAGAAGCTACAAAAATATTAGCTGCTCAGTCTGCTTTGGATACTTTTGAAAGTAGTAGTTTTATTACAGGAGGAATTGAAACACAATCTTTATTACGACAACAATCTCCTCCTCCTCCTTCGCTTTCTTCTTCATCTCTCATTTCTCTAGAAGAAAAATCACAAGAAGCACAAACCAATGATATTTCTAGTACCACTACTACAAAAGCAGCAGAAACTGTGACAACAATAGAAAAACAACTGGAAAAACCTCTTATCAAATCCATAACTGACAAGTCCCTTTCATTGATCAAAACGGATTCAGATAGTTCAACTTCCACAGATTCAACTATCGTCAGTACTTCTTCTAAACATGATGATGAAATCCTAGCTGTAGAAAGTAAAGACAAAACTTCATCTTCATTGACAATGGAGAAGGAAATTAAAGACATAGACACAGGAAAAGCAGCAGTAACAAGTACTTCTACTACCACTACTACTACTACTACTACTACTCCAAAACCAGCAATTGACGAGGAAATTACTACTACTACTACTACAACGACGACGTCTGTTACACAGCAAGACACTGAATCCATGAAAACTCCTTCAGTCTCTGAATCTGATCAAACAGGAAAAGTTAAAGAAAGTCTCTCTGAATGGAATGAAAATGTGGCTTCTGTGACTACATCGAAAATTTCAATGGTTAGTGAATCCCTTATTGAAACGCCTTCCCTTCAAAAACTGACTGAGCTTAAAGAAAAGACACAGGAGAAAGAGGACGAGGAAAAGAAAGAAAAGACAATAGTTGAAGATACTACTACTACAACTACAGAAATCACATCAGATATCAAGGAAAAATTGACTGAGGACATTAAAAAGGGTAAAACATTAGATGAGGACAAAATTTCAGGAATTCAACCAATTTCTTCACAAACAGTGGATAAAGTCACTGAAAAAGTAGAAGAAAAGAGCCGAGAGCAAGTGCAAATTCAAACCAGTGATACGAGTAAAGACGTTGACACTTCAGTATCAGTATCGAAATCGAAATCGACTACTAGTGAGACAAATGCTACTGATGTTGTTCAGAGTACAATCATGACTACTACAAAATCCGATGAGCTTAAAACACAATCTGAACTTGTGACAACAACCCAAATCAAAACATCTTCCCCTCCTGCCTCTGAAACCATGAAAAATCAAGAAGTAATTTCTATAATTGAAAAAGATTCTACGCCTATTGTCAGCACTACTACAACTACTACTAATTTTGAAAAAGTAATTGAACCCACAAAATCAAGTGAAGAGGAAAAGACAGGAAAAGATTCACCTTCTAAATATAAGAAAAAAATCTCAATGGATTATGGAGACAAATATTCTACATTTGAAGACTTGTCTGTAGTTGGAAAAGCCGAATCTGTGATTGACCAAATCAAGGTTGTGAAACAAGAGGAAGAAGAAAGGGTAGCAGGGAAAGAGGATGAAAAATCCACAGAAATGAAAACAACTACGATCCAATCCAAATTTCCTTCAGACCCTGAAATTTCTACTGATAAAACTGCTTTTGAAACTGTTATGGTTGTGGAAAAATCAATCAAAATCCCAGAGGAAATTATTGATTCCAAATTATCGGATGTGCAGGAAACAATGAAAGATGTCCAAGAAAAAATATCACAAGTTGTTGACACAGTAAGTGGTAAAGTCGAAGCCACTGAGAAAACATCTTCAGTATCCATCGAAAAAACCAACATCAGTTCAACAACTGAAAAACAAGTGGGGAAAACTGATGAAAAATCTGAGAGTAAATCAAGTTCTGTGATTTCATCTATTGGTTTGGTTGGAGCTGCTGCTGCTATGTATGTCCAGGACTTTGTATCCGGAGAAAAATCCCAGGATGTGGTAGAAAAGAAACAGTCTGCAGTGCATGAGAAAGAGAAAGTGGTTGAAACTGAGTCAAAAGTCATTGAAGAAAAGACTACCGCTGAATCTTCACAAGCAAATCTAAATGTCCAAGACAATGTATACGATGAAACAGTCACGAGTACTGTTACAAATAAAACTACAGGGTTCACAGAAATTACTACATCAGCAGAAGTCAAAGATGTTTCCGTAATTAGTAATCTGTCTGAAAAAGTTGAAGAGACACTTTCACAGGTGGCTTCTGATGTAGTAAAAGAAATAGAAAAAGCAATACAAACTACAGAGACAAAATTACAGGGTATAGAAACTGCACAGCCAGTCACTACAAAAGCTGAAGAATCAAAAGTCATCCTCGTCGAAAAACTTGAAGCAACGAAAGAAGTTTCGACTGACAAAATGGAAGAAAAGAAAGAAATTTTTACGGAGAAAGTTGAAGAGAAGAAAGAAATTTCGATGGAAAAAGTACAAGAAAAGGCAGAAATTTCGACGGAGAAAGTACAAGAAAAGGCAGAAATTTCGACAGAAAAAGTTGGAGAAAAGAAAGAAATTTCGTCACAAAAGGTCGAAGAAAAGGAAATTTCAACAGAAAAAGTTAAAGACAAGAAAGAAATTTCGACAGAAAAAGTTGAAAGGAAGAGGGAAATTTCGACGGAGAAAGTCGAAGAAAAGAAGGAAATTTCGACGGAGAAAGTCGAAGAGAAGAAGGAAATTTCGACAGAAAAGGTCGAAGAAAAGAAGGAAATTTCGACGGAGAAAGTCGAAGAAAGCAAAACAGAGGCCTTTGAAAAGGTTAAAGAAAGCTCAATAATTACCACTGAAATCGAAACAAAGAAAGATGATAAAACCGCTCAGCCTATTTTACCTGAAGTAACTAAGGAAATTTTGACTGTCCAATCCTCCGAGCCGGAAACGAAGGAAATTAAAGAAATCGTACCTGAAATAATGTCTAGTCCTGAAATTGAAATTAAACACAAAGAAGAAGAAACAGAAATCGTTAAAAGCACAGAGCAACAATCCGCCATTGAGTCTGAAGCTAGCTCTTCAGTCATTTCTGAGTCGCAAGAACACCTGATTACCACAACAATTGAAAAGACAGAAAAACCCGAGTTGAAAGAAGTAAAACCTGATGATGATGCCAAATCCGAAGTAGTAGTAGTAGTTACAGAAAAACCGCCAGAGGAAATGAAAATTTTAGAAAAAGAAACCGAGACAAAAACTGGTTTTAAAACATCTGAAATAATTTCAGCAGGAGTTGGCCTCGCCGTCGCAGCTGCTTCCACTTTCATGCAAGATGTAATCACAAAAGAAACACAATCAAGTGAAAGTCAACTTTCACTAGATGAATCTGAAATGGTCAAAAGTTCTATTTCTAAAGCCGATATTTCCATTTCATCATCCCTTAAATCTGAAGCTGAAATGGTCACAGAAGAGAAAGTATATCGTGATATTGATGAAGAAATTGAAGCAATGGAAGCGATTGTCTACAGTGGGCCAAGTTCTAGACTTGATGAGCGTGGAATCATGGAACAGAGTCTACCTCCAGAATTTTTTGATACAGACGGTAATCGTGACACTTCTTCATTAGATTCCATGGGAAAGAAAATGACTACAAAAAGGCAAAGTATTACAATTCAAGAAGAAGTAATAAAATCATCAGGAGTGAAAGAAACTGAATACTCTCAATTCGACACCACAAAACGGGAGAAAACTCCAGACGCTCGTCAACTTGAAGATGTTGTCTCTTCACTCGAATCAGATATTTTAGATTTCCAGGGTATGGAAATTACGACCAAATCCGCAGCAATAATAAAAACTACAAAAGCAACTACATCCATAAAAACTACAAGTACAACTACAGCTGTTGACGAGAGTGTCAAAACTGAAGAAACGGAGAAAGCACAAGGTGAAACAGAATTTGACATGACAGTTCATTCTACAGCATCATGGGTGACCATTGGTAAAGATATTTTCCCAGACTCTCCAGAAATAGTCCACGCTCTTGAAGGAGATGAAAAGAGAGAAGCTCTTAGTCAAATCCTAGAGGAAATTGATGAAAAGGATCGAGAAAAGGCAGAGACACTCAGAAAAGAACTAGAGAAAATTGACATTGAGAAAAAAGATAAAGAGTCTGACTCTGAGATGAAAGAAGTTGAGGAGCTGCCAATTGTTCCCATCGTCTTGGATTCCAAATCACCTGTAGATCCGAGAAAACATTCAGATTTTGTCACTGTCACTTCTGGAGATGAGAGAGAAGATAAACTTTCAGCTTTAGAGGAAAAAGCACTGGAAATTGAAAGGGAGCTGCAAAAATTGATTGCAAGTACAGCGGATGCAACGGAAAAAACATATGCAGATTTTGCTCAAGTTCATTCCAAATCCTTGACCAAGGTTCAAAAAGAGACACGAGAAGTAGAAGAAACTACTGGGACTGGAACTGGAATCGGAATCGAAGCAGATGATGATTCCATCACATCTGTTACCTCAACAGTCTCAAAATCCTTGGATTTGAAAACGAGTGATTGTGACTCTCTAGAACTGTCCAGTAGTGACAAAGATATTGCGAGTGTAGAAAAGGCAGAAATTTCAAAGCCTGATGAGTCAACACAGGAAACAGGAAAAGAACCAGAACTGAAACTGACAACGAATGTGACAAAAGAAGAAGACATTTTAAAAGAGTCTTCAACTGGAATCCTCACGCCAATTTCAACGGTGGTGAAACCAGGACCATTAAAATTTAGTGAAAAATCCGAATCATTAACATTGACTCATGAACAACAACAATCCATAGCAGACATTGAGTCTTCTGATACAAAACTCATCGCAACAACAACTACTACTACACTCGTCACCAAATCTTCACCATCTCCATTGACATCACCCAAATCACCATCCGAGAGTCAATCTAGAATTCCAGTATTTGTCAAAAAATCTAAATCACCACCACGATCCTCATCATCATCACCAGAGCCAATAGAAGAGCCCATGATGATGGCTAAATCTGTATCTCAAACCAGGTCAAAATCAAAGTCAAAATCTCCAGAACCACTCAAAATGCGTGAATATGAGTCCACGTCTGGTTCCAAAATTCCAGTACCTCTAAAATCACCAATGGAGTCACCCACATCAACATTGAGAAAGGGTAAAAAAGACAAACCAACTTCACTCTACTCAGAATTGACAACAAGTATAATGTCATCATCCGCCGAGGAATATGGACTCAAATCACCAGGAACTCCTAAATCTGAATCATCACGAATTCCTGTTTTGATGCGAGATTCCACTAGATCACCATCTCCACAAATTGGAGTTGTCACTGGATCTGGAACTGGAAAATCTGGACGTTTTTCTCCTACTCAGTCAGTTTCATCTCCAATGTCCAAGTCAAAACCAGGATTTTCAACCTCAGATTTAGAAAAATCACAAAAAAAATCAGGAAAATCGTCCAAAGCAGATAGTCCTGAAAAGGATGATGGAAAAATTGCTGAGAAAAGCAAAGAATTAGAGGCAGAGATAATTGTAGCCGAAATCTTATCCACTGCAATAGAAACAACTACTTCTACAGCAGTTCCAGCAAAGAAAGAAACTCCAACGGCAGAGGAATTGATTGAGGCTGTTGAAAATATAAAACTATCAGCATCTTCCTCTCCAAGTCAACCAGATAATATTTCACCGGCTCAAATCCTTAGTCCAGAAACTACTGACTACTCTTCAGCAAAGAGTAAAAGTCCAACTGCAGAAGAATCTTCCTCATGTAGAACTGCCAGTCCTGGTCTGGATGAATTTTTCGTATCATCAGCCGTTACTACAACTACTGCTACCACTAGTGCTGATGCAACTGGTACTACAGAACAGGAGAAAACTATTTGTGAATCTGACTTGAAGGATGGGATTCAAAAAGCAGAGAGTTTTGCAACTACCATTGCATTTGAAACAATTGAAAATTTGGAAGATGTTGCTACTGATTTACTAGTGGAAGAAGAAGAACCAGAACCAGAGGAAATGGTGGGTAAATCCAAAGAAATTGAAGCATCTTCTTCTTCTACTTCCTCTTTACTTCTATTAAGAAAAGCGAGTATCTCCACAATTCCAGATGATATACAACAATTTGTAGACTCGGATATTCGTAGAGAGGGTGGATTTACATGTAGTAGTTCCAGTTCGGTTGTGACCGTCATTGAAAATCTAAGTGATTCTGGAAGTTTGAGTTCACTACCTCCTTTTACTACAACTACAAGTTCAACAACAACAACAACAACAACAGAAAAAGAGGAGACGCTTGCACCAAAACAAAAAGAGCAAATTGTCCCTTCTCAAGCTCCAGTTATTCTTGAGCGAGTTGAGAGGAAAAAACCAGGACAGTTGATAAGTGACGTGGAAAAACTAGTGGATGAAGCACGAGAAGCTGCATCTCAACTTAAAAAGGAAGTTAAAATGCTCCAACCTGATCTAACACCAACTCCCACAGATCAAGCGGGTGCAATGACTCCCGTATTAAAGGCCATGTTGGGTCTCCTCGATGTTGATGATGATAAATTAGAGACAGTCATTGAAGAAGATAAAATTTCAGATACGGCTAGTCCCAGAAAAACTATTGTAAATAATGATGTAGATACCGGAGTAGGTTTTATAACTACTATAACTTCTACTGCTACTACAACTACTAGTGGTAGTACTACAGCGGGATTAATTGATGATTCTAATGAATATCTGACCATTACTGAAGAAGAAATTAAAGACAAGGCAGATGAGAAAATTACATTTGAAAAAGAAAAAGAAGAAGAAGAAAAACCACAGCAGCAACAACAACAACAAGGTGAAGCACATGAAGAAAGGAGATCTGCTCCACCATCTCCACCCACAACAACAAAATTCAAAGTAGTAACTCCCGTCCGAACTCCGACGGGTGAAGAGCAACTCTTAACACGGGAAGAAGAGCTGGTTCATGAAATCAAAGTTTCATGTGACTACGGATCATCTGAGACAAAAAACAAGAAGAGGGAGAGAGTTTCTCCAATACTGGAGCGACGACACATCCCTCTGGATAAAATTGCCAAGGAAATCCATGGCCATGACATTGATTTTATGGAGATTGACACAAAAAATACAGAGGATATGATTGAAGAACAAGTTGAAGTATTTGAGCCTGCAATACAAGCACAAACTGTCAGAGTTACCACTGACTTATCCATTTCCACTACGAATACAAGTACAAGTATGAGAGAAACAACAGAGGAGGAAGGAAGAGTGGAAGAGAGTCGATTTGAGAATGAAGAGGAAATTATGAAAGGGACAGCCTCAACAACTGTCCGAGCTCCAAAAATGACCTTTGCCCCAGAAGTGGTTCAAGTTCCTCAACACATTCAAGCTGATGTGTTTGATGGTAGTTTGATAACCACTGCTACAAATTTGGTTTCCGTCGTTGAAAAACAAAGTCGAATGGTTGAACGTGAAGAAGAAGACAAAGAAAAACAAGTACAAGAAGAAGGAACGAGTCAACAACAACAACCACAAGAGAAAGAACATGAAGAAGAACTGATGAAAGTAAAAGTAGTCCAAAAGCAAGATACAGTCAAAGATGATATGGAAATTGTCAAAGTAGGAGTATCAGAGAAAGAAAAGGTTCACTTTGACATTGCAATGGACACAAGTGAAGATCATCAAGAAGAACCTGATGAAAAGAGTAGTAGTAGTCTTCTTCATGATGAGACCATTCGACGTGTGAGTGAATCAAATTTGGACACGAGCATCACCCCTCAAACAACCCCCAAAGGAAGTAAAAGAACCTTTGGTCCTACAAAATTAATGGGCAAGAAACATCGGTCTGTATATTCTATGCCAGACTTAGAGTATCAGATTCAATATCCGGTCATGCCTCGACCTCAATCCGCTCCTGCTATCATCACCTCGGAAGTTTTTGTCAAAACTCTAGATTTCATCTTCTCTCAAGAACATCAACAGGAGACGAGGGAATTATTAGAAGGAATTTCAAGCTCTCTTCCTGATTCCTTTGATGATAGAATCATGTATATCTCCTCTTCCCCAGAATCCTCTGCTTCACCACCCCCATCATCCTCCTCAACAATTACTCGAACAACAGTAGTTGCCACCACAGAAGCTGTAGCAGATAGTAGTAGTAGTAATGATAGTAGATCAATCTCTGCATCACCTGCTTCTGGAATTGTCTCTCCTCCTACAACAACAACAACAACAACAAGTACAAGTTCAAATGTATCAAGAAAAGCATCTACAAGTTTGACCGTCATTACAGAACCAGATCAAGATGACTTTTTGAGTCCTGATGTGATCTCACCTGCTTCCGGTTCTGTTTCTGGGTCTGGTTCTGAATCTGCTTCTGGAGTTGCAAGTCATACTGAAAGTACTGATGATGGATCAAATGTTACTCAAGATTTCCTTCTTACTGAGGTGATCACTTCAGCCCGATCTACATCTCAATCTCAAACTCATTCCCAATCACAATCACCATCCGGTTCTAGTCAAGTTGAGTCAGGATCAGCTTCAGTAACATCTTCAAGGGAAAAAGAATCCTCAGTTTCCCCACAAGGACAAGATTCTCCAGGAAAAATATCAAGGAGCTCATCATCACAATCATCTAGTTCTCCTTATATCACAACTAAAGTTTCTGGTTCTGGTTCGGGTTCTCCTCATTCTGCAGTTACTACGACAACTGGAGTACAATCTCCAGCCTCAGTTTCAGGAACATCATCTCCAGCTTCTTCTTCTGTTCATCATCATGCCAGTCCTGGTTCTGGTTTGGGAAGTGGAGCCGGAAGTAATATTAGTAGAGCTTCATCTGCCTCTTCATCACGCTCTACTTCCGCACTGGGAAGTAAAAGTGTGTCAGTAGAGTCTACAGGGGGTAGTATTATTGTTAGTACTGGTGGTAAACGATCCTCTGGCTCTATCTCCTCTGAAACTTCATCAAATGCCAGTAGTACTACAAGTAGTAAACGTAAAAGTCCCAGTAAAAGTCAAAGCCAGTCCAGTACTGGTGGTATTAGTACTAAAGATAGAGAGTCGGATAGGAGTAAAACGTCTACTCCCTCTTCTGTTTCTTCTGTAGGAGGATCCTCAAAATCCTCCAGGAAGGCATCAGACTCAATGTCTGTATCCGTCTTGTCAGATGAGGGTAGTGGGGTAGGGGGAATTGGAAGTGGGGCAAGTGTGGGTAGTGGTAGCGGTAGTGGTAGTGCTACAGGTACTTTACCTTCACGGTCCGGCTCGGAAGTACAATCTCCCCTTTCAATCTCAACGACAGAGAGTCAAAGTTCGGAATCCACCGAACTACAGGTGACTAGAGTATCACCTCCGATTCGTGATACTCCGGGACATTACCAATACCCTACTGTCGTGGAGACTCTTGCTCCTTTCATCCAGTTCAGTTTCTCGGTCAAAGGTAATTCACCAAATGTATAATGTTATGTTTCCTCTACATTCATATGATATGGAGACATAAATATGATTCCTGACAAATCATATTACAAATGTTCCGTTCATATAATGTAGATGTTTTTTATGATCGTTTTTTTTCTATAATATTTAGTACAATTAGTTTTATTATTCCTTTTTACTCACTTTACTTATATCTACACTTTCCCCTTTGAATTACCCTTTAACTTATGACAAGACACTATAGACACTCTTTTCCACACACATTATTTAGTAGTTGGTATGTAATAGTTATACATTTCCCCTTTACAATTTACATGTAGTAGTTAAAAAGTTTTCCAACAATTGTTTTACAGAATGCTCTGGGCTCTGGCCAATTTATCGAATTACTGAAAACTAAACAGCGAAAATTGGGGTTTTGGGTATTGTGTTTTTCTGACTTGTAAAATTGAAATGGTAAAAGAAAAATTACAAATGGCGAGTTTATGCGCGCAATTAATATTTTCAAGCTGTTAGTGAGTCAACAAAAGTTCAGTAATTCTATGTAGTATTGGCTTTGAGCTGTCAGAGGAAAAAATAGTGAATACGTAAGTGTTGAAAATGGTATGCAGAGAGTTAATTTAAAAAATGGTAGAAAAAAGAAAAGGTAAAAGTGTGCGGGGTATGGCAATCATTAGAGCAATGTCGCTGGCTTTTAAAATTTACTTGTTATTTTGATTTGGTTCTTTCTTCTCTCATGGTATTATAAATTATGAATTATGATTTATGATGTATTATTATTTATTATTTACTAAGTGTTTTTCTCCATTACTATTTATTTCTCAATGTTTTCACAAATAATATTATGTACGCGCATATTTCATATTTAATTAATTACGTATGAAATGATTTTTATTGAAAAAATCCTCTAGCATTTTGCACTCTGTGTGTGCATTTTGCGTTCGTTATCCGTGCAATCAATCCGTGTTTCAAAAAATAATGACATCAGTTAAAAATTAAAAACGAATCGTATGTTTTGTACTCTATCCAACATCCAAACCCTTTTACTTCCTGTGAATGTTATCAATTCTCAATCCGCAATAATAATTATTATGATTAGTATTATTAACGTTACAACGAATATGAAAATCAAGATATTTTGATTTAATGTTTCTTTAATGTTTTTGATTTGTATTATTTTACTATAATCTATAATTTGATTCGAATGATTCATTTTGTTGTTTTTTTTCTTTCTATTTTCTGTCTCTTTTCACGAAACTTTGCTCGGTCTCTGTCTCTCTTTCTCTCTCTACTTCTATTTCCGTGTCTCTCTTTATGACCATAAATGATCAGACGAGGAATAAAAAAAACTTGAAGAATTTATCAAGATTCTAAATTCTAAAGGAAAGGAAAGGAAGTTGAACTCTTTTTTTTACGAATTACAATCATTATTATTACAAAAGAAACTGACTGACTATGAGAATCGGTGAGAGGATGGCAATGAATGGTTCATTGAGTCAAATTGAGTCTGCTCGTGATCGTGATGAGACGATTGAAATGCAACAGCAACCACCTCCACAAATTATAGATATAGATCGTCCAGACTCTCCTACAATTTTAAATGAGGATGCTCAAGGTGGTGTGACAGATGTGGAAGATTTGGATGAACCTCCAAATAATAACAATGTGCCTCCATTTACAAATACTTTAAATGTCCCTGGTGGTAATCGAAATAACAACAACAACAACAATAATAATAACAATAGTGACAATAATACGGCTATAGGAGAACGAGTGAGGACAGATGAAGTCCATACAGATACAGAAGTAGTCACGACAGAGAATGAGGATGAAGGAGAAGAAGAAGATGAAGCTGCTGGAGCAGTTGGATTGTCAGAGGAAGAGTTATCAAGACTAGTCCAACAATATCAAAATGAGGCAGAGGGAGAAGTAACTGTTGAGGGGAATATGGGAGAAAAAATGCTTACATGTCAAGTATCAAAGGATAAAATTTTACTCGCCTCCAACGATGGAGGTGAGGACGTTCTCACGGATATGGAAGATGTTGAAGGAGAAGGGGATGATGATGATATTGAAGTTGATATTATAGACATGGACCAACCTGGTGCCTCTTGTCCTTTTGTCATTGACTTTCCTATCCTTGAAGACGGTAGTGGAACCGTGACTGTCTCAATGAAAGAAAAAATTATTGGAGAAAACGAAGGAGATCGTGATGGCGATGATGAAGGAGATACAACAGATGTTGAGGATTTAGAAATGGAAGGAGAGAAATTGACTCTATCTGCCAATAGACTATTTCTCCATCCCAGTACTAGTAGTAGTAGTAGTAGCAATAATCCGATAATTCGTATGCTCACACCAGAACTAGCTGTTGATCCAGCTACAGATGAAGAAAGTCTAGACTATCAACATGAGAAACAGGTGGATTTCCTAGGATTTAATGAACGAGATAGAAGATCCATTACTCCATCCGATATGGGCGAGGACCGACTGTATGAAGATATTACAGATGAAGAGGAAGAGGTGGTAGCAAGTGGTAGCGGTGGTGGGAAAAATTCAAATTCAACAACCTCTACTAATTCTAATACTAAAACATTCCTCGTTCCTGCAGATGATGGCTCCGACGGTTTCCTCACAGACAATGAAGACATCCAAGATTCGGGTGATGAGAATGAGGAAGAAGACGAAGGAGAAATGAGAAAGAGAGTAGCTTTAGAAAGGGCAACAGCGGAAGTTGCAGAGAAAATATTTCAAGAAACCGCATCCCTTGCTTCCACTCAAGTCCTATATAAAGAACAAAGCGTTGATCAGGACGCTGGAGAAGATGTGAATACAACAGAAGATGATGAGATCAATTGTGCCAGTGTGGATGCAAGACGAATTACTCCTAGACTAGTTCTCTATCAAGCTAAAACTACTTTGGCTATTGAATCGGATGATGATGACTGTGATGGAGATGGAGATGTGACTGATATGGAAGACATGTCCGTTGCAGAAACTCCATCCACATCCACCTCAAAATTTCCACAGGAAACTACACCAGTCTACACAGCAGAAGAAGAAAGAATCATTGATGAAATTATGGAGTCCATGCATGGCTCGGTGGAAGTAAAGGAGTCAGAAAAGACAATTGACCTCCAAACTAGAGGGACTGGAAGTGGAGGAGATACCAATGTAGGATTTCTAAATGTAGACAATGTGGATGATCAACCATTAACAGATTATGAGGATTTGGAAGATTTAGATTCAGCGTCAATTCCCAAGAAATCAGTCCCAAGTAAAGTAAAACATCCACGTCATGTAAATCACCTAAACTCCCAACATCTTAATAATGCTACAAAGAGAGATCAAATTCATGCCGTCGACGAAGATGATGATGATGAGGATAATGGTGACAGGGGAACTTTAAAAAAGGATGTTCAAATTGTCATAAGTCCTGGTAGTCCTGATATCGGTAGAAGTGGAACTTCTAGTGGAATTGCTGCTGGAATGGCAAAGAGACGAGCAAAGAAGAAATATAGAAAAAATTCTAGAGGTTTTTTCTTTGAATTCTTATATTTTCTTTCTTTCTTTCTTTATAATATAGTTTTATTTTATTACCTTTTTATTTTGATTTTTCATGTTCACAATTTTACTACTCCTTCAGCTCCAATATCTATCCAATTTTTAAGTTTCTACTGATTTTCCTTTTGCTTCTTATTTCTTGTTGTATTATGTAAATTCAACAAAAAAAATCAATATGGAACCTTCCGAATTTCCAGGGTTTATAATAATATTATGATCCCTGATATTTAAGTATTTATTTATCGATCTACCTCAATGTTTCTCGTTTATTCGAGGATAAACTCAATGGATCAATGATGTGAAACACTTTAATGTTTAATGGTATAATTTTTATTATTTAAGATTTAAATTGATGTGCTCATTTTGTCTTCTTTTCAAATTTATTTTGATCAAAGTTGAGCCATTTTTATTATAATTTTATAATTGTATGCATTCAGCTTGAGCTTCGTAGAGCGGCAATAGAAAATATCATAGTATCATCATTAAAAATGTACATTAGAAATTAGAACATTTGAGTATCAGGTCATGTATACATGTAGTATTTAGTTGTCCTTCACAATACATACATCAACATAAAGAGCATTATTCGTTTTTCATCCTATAATATTATAATATTTAAATGTTTAAAAGAAAAGGGTGTATAAGCACAAATTTTAACGTATAAAATTGCACGTAAAAAACGGAACATGAGACCGTAGTGTCTGTAGTACATAGATTTTATTTATTTATTTATTTATTATGTACATACACGTAAAGTGTCTCCCGTATACATACAAACAAAGCCAAACCTATTTCTGAGTAGATTGTTATCCTTTTAATTTCTTTACAGAACGTGATAATCTCCAAGCACAATTACAAGCCGATGAAGCTGCTGAATTCCAGTCAGGTAAGAAGTCCCAATAAGACAAACCACAAACTTTTCCCCCTTATGTTTGTTTCATTTTTTCTTCTTTTTTTGTTTTTTAATTCATTTGTTAGTTGTTCCAAGTTTTTAACACCACACATTTTTGTGTGTTGAAATATTACATGTTTTTTTGTTTGTTCTTTTTCATTAATTTAAACCAGTTTTTTTTTGTTCTTGTCTTAAATAATAATAACAGTAATAAGTGGTTTGTCCTTTTCTGTTTGATGAAGACAAGAAATCTGTCCGTTTGATAACGATTCACATGTCCCGTCTCCAATATTTATTTTTTTACTAATTCTTCAATTCACTTTATGTTTATCAGTCTGCGTGTCACTCCCCTATCGTTTTCAATTTTCTATTTTTAATTCTTGACGTTTAACCCTTGTTATTATTATTATTGTTAAACATGTACGTATATATACATACTGCATACAATTTCAATTATTTGTTTTACATTATTCCCCCTGTTTAAATCATCCAAATTCTAAACTCTAATACTCCATATTTGAATGTTATTTTTCATTATTTTTGATTTTGTAGTTTTTTTCTATCATACGTATTTGGTTGTTTTTTCATTTTTCATGTTTACTACCGATATTATTTTTCAGTCACAGACGTATGTACTCACTCTAGCAGGAATCTAACTTTCACATTATTTAATTGTACTACTCCAGTAATTAGTAACTAAATACTATCATTAACCTTTCATTTTCATCATATTTAACACAAAACACGAAGCATTTACTGTCTCTTTGTAGTTAGTAGTGACACAAAATATACACTTGGTATCCAACTTTCTCTCTCTCTATCTTCATAATGCTTTTAATAGTATTAGAAATCCATGGTCGTTTTACACTAAATAGAGGTCATCTTTCATTTTGACGACTTTCTATCTTCTTATAACTATAGTACTCACAACAGTACTTACTAACATAATCAATAACTAATATGTGTATTAAATACTAAAAAAGCTTGCGTAAAAACTGCAAAATGTAGAATGTAGAAACTTTGCTTTAGATAATAACATATAATATAGAATTTAGAATTAAAAAACTGCCAAAGATGCATTATATATTATATATTATAATGTGTAGAATTTTTAGTAGTGTAAGAAGTGGAACAACAAAATTGTATACACGAGGAAGTAATACTACTAGTATGCACTTTTTAAATGTTTAATGTTGCATGTGCAAAGCTCAAAGCTGCTTGATAAAAAAATCAGAAAAGCAATGCAAAAATGACTAAAAAAATGTATATATTTTTTGAAAATTTTTGTTTCGGTGATTCATGTTCATTCTCTACCTGAAGCATTTTGAATTTTGAGCATGATGTATCCATTGCTTTATCTTGTTATTAATAGTAATAGTTATTTATTAATGTTTGAAAAGCAGTGGAAAAAGTATAATGTATGAGATATGACCATAAAATGTGTAATGATGTTGTAATACATTTAAAAGAAAAAACAATAGAAAAAGAATTTAAGAAAAAAAAATTCGCTTTGTATCCTCCTATGTATCTATCTGTACAAAGATGTAGAAGAAATGGGGAAGGAAAATCTGCAACCAAATCGCGTATATTCTCCTGTCTTGTCATATGAAACTACTCCCTTTACGGTAACAACAACGAGTGTTTTGAATACTACTACTACCACTACTACTACTGTATCAACATCATCCAGCCCCTCGATTGTTGATGATGGATCCTCATTTTTTTCTGGAGGAGTTTCTCCTCCACTTTATTCCCAAAATATGTTCCAAGAGCAGATGCGAAGTAAAAGTCCCATCGTTCTATTTGATCCTAATGAACTGGATGGAGAAGGGAAGGGGAGCCCGATTCATGCGGAAATCAAATTACTCGTGAGGACTTCAGAAAGTGGACGAGAAAGTGTAGAGATTAGGAGTTTACGAGAAGTTGTCCTTCCTCAAAGTCCGAGTCCAAGTCAAAGTCCAATTGGTGGGGGTAGTAGTGGTAGTAGGAGTCCAAGTAAATCATCATCAACTATTCCAAATCCAAAGACGATGGAAGTTTCTTCACCCTCTTCATCATCCTCACCTGATCTTCTTCTTTCTCCTTCCTATGATGCAAGTGGTGGTGGGGGGTTTAGTTCAGATCGATCACTCGCTGACTCACCAGTTCTCACCCAAAGACTGGTCGTTAGGATTCATGAAGGTGATGACGATGTTTGTGTGGTAGTTTGATAGTTGGTGTTTTGAGTTTTGAGTTTTGAATGGTTTGATGGATTGACTCGTTTGTTGTGACTCACATGCTTCAATAACAATAATAATAATAATATACTCTAACTGAAGAAGGTAGTTTGGTTTGCAATTTGTAATACTCTTTCGACTTGATGGTTTACTAATTCGTAATTCGATATGTGAGATTTCTTCTAAAGTTGTGGTTTGAGCATGTGACATGAGACATGCCATGTAATGGAAAACGTTTGAATGATATTTGATGGTTTGGTGTTTGGTGTTTCATTATTCAAATTTCGAATATTAAATATTAACAAGAAAATTCTATCAGTGTGATCTTCATTTTCTCTCTCCGTTTCAAACTTTCAAAATAATAACAAACAGGATAAGACTATATAAAGGGGATGATGATGCACAAAGCTATAAATGCACTTTTAATTTTTAATAATAATTATCTTTATCGGGATGTGTAGCATTATGAACAACCGCAATAACTGAATTTCTGGAGCTCCAGGTTTTGGGTTTTGGCCTGCAAGTAAAAAATTCAAGTAGACATTACTATTTTGGAATTTCTATCTTTATCTATCTATCCAACTTTCTCTGCTTTTTCAGAAAGAATTTCTATACCTCTCTCTTTCTCTCTCTCTCGTTTTTGATTGGATTGGATTGGGGCTTTTGAAAAAATATCTAAAAAAATGTGTGATTTGGTGTTTGGTGTGGTAATCTTATAGTATGAAAATTAAAAAATAGTTTGGCTTTACAAATTGGGTATAAATTGTAAATGGGTTATAGGA
The DNA here is from genome assembly GCA_034698265.1 of Sminthurinus aureus. Classification (NCBI taxonomy): domain Eukaryota; kingdom Metazoa; phylum Arthropoda; class Collembola; order Symphypleona; family Katiannidae; genus Sminthurinus; species Sminthurinus aureus. The sequence goes on along the minus strand of JAQGBH010000377.1, from coordinate 2,790 downwards.
TTTTCGATGGGCAAAAGCAATAAAAATACAGCAGAAATAGCGAAAAAATGGCTTTGGTTTTAATTTTTAATTGGATTATAGATGCTAGATGTTAAAGCTTGGGTTCCACTCATGGAATATAATTAACAAACTAATGCATAGTTGTTAATACACTTTTTGTATAATACGTTTTAATATTAATAACTGTGTAACTGAAAAATAAACTTGTTTGTATTGAAAAATAATGAAACTTAAACAATAATAAACTCTGCTATGGATGTAAAAAAATAAGAACTACAAGTACAAGAACAAGTTAATTTTTAAAAGTTTGATGAACAATATATTTACAAATCATAATAATGAGTGAAAAATGAAACATTTGTAACAGTATAACAGTTTGTAATAACGATATATTAAATTTATAGAAATATCTGTGTGAGGATTTTACAATAACAAAAATATAATGATAATATTAATAATAATTATTATGATGATTGGTTTATGATCCTATTTTCTGTGGATATATCGAAAAAGAGTAGTTTTTTTAAAAATTGTGTAAGTAATTAAACGTTAAATTAAATGTTTAAATGTATACATTGCTCTATCTACATTTATGATGGTAGATTCTATTCCGCGTCCGTCGGAAACGACTACTGTCACTGGAGAAGCAGGAGGAGAAATTGACCCCACAGCTCAACCACGTACAACCACAATTACCACCTCAACTGTACACACATCAAGTGGTGATGTTCTCATTCAGGAAATTCATGTTCCATCTGACTCGAGTAGTCTACAAACACTGGATAATGGAGAGTCAACCGTTCGTTCCGCTTCATTTGAGGATTGTCTCAAGAGTCCAGGAAAAGAGCGATTAATTCCTATACAAAAGGAGGGTGGTGGTATCCTTCGGAATTCTTCATCCTCCTCTGCTAGTGCCGTTGAGATTACAGAAATAACTGATGAAGATGACGAACAATCTCAATCTCAAATTCAACCTCAAAGTCAAAGTCAGCATGATGATATTGTAGAAGAGAGTGATGACATAACAGCTGAATTAGAAGAGGAATTGGCTAGAGAAAGAGCGACGGCTGAGGCTGAAGCCATCCTTGCTGAACTTGAACAAACGCATCTTCCATCCCAAGTCTTTGTTCAACTGTCACAAGTCCCACAGTCAACAGATGAATCACAATCAGCCGACTTTACTCAATCTCAATCAGCTTCCTACTCTTCATCAACCTCACCATCAGAATCTACAGAAAGGATTAATATCCAATCAACTCGTGTCTCTAATGTAAGTCAACCTGCCGAACAACAACAAGATGATGATCAAGAAGAAGAAGAAGAGGTAGATGACCAAGTGATTGAAAATGGGAACGGGCGAGAAATTCAAGATGAAGAATCTCGTGTCCAACAATTTTTAGCGGATGAAGTAGAAGACCAAGAAGAAGATGAAGAGCTTACAAAAGCCGCATCTGAAGCAGCAAGTTCAGCTGTAAATGATGTCATTCAAGAAGCCTTATTCACCCTTAATTCCCAACAACAACAATTAGATGTAGAACCAGAGTCAGAAGAAGAGGAAGAAGAACAAGTTTCGTCCCTCCAATCTCCACTTTCATTATCAGTTCCCCCTCCCACCTCTTCTGAACAGGAAGAAGAAGAAGAAGAAGTACAACAATCCCCTCCACGTAGTCCACTAAAACAGCATGTTCGATTTGAAGATGACGAGCAAGAAGAAGAAGACGAAGCAAAAAGGGAATCCGAGAAAGTCCAAGTCAGATATAAAGAGGATGAGGATGAGGAAAAGTACAGTCCAAGTAGTAGTAGTGATAGTAGTTTGGAAAATTTAAGAAGACAACAGGAAGCATTTGATGCCGCAGTAGCAGCAGCAGAAGAAGAAGTAGAAGAAGAGGAGAGTACCACTAAAGTTCCTATTATACCTTCATCAACGGAGACTGAGACAGTAGCTGTAGCAGAAAGCCAAGTCAAGGTTGAACAAGAAACACAAGATTCCATACCAGTAGAAAATGTAGAAGAAGAACAAGACATTGCCAATACTTCATCTCCAACTACCACTGCCACAGGAGAAACAGAAACACTACCTGAAAATACTAATGAGAGTAGAGAGGAAGAGGATAGCAATAGGGCTGGTTCGGGTGTAGCTGTAGCTGGAAAGAAAAATAAGAAAAATAGGAAAAAGGCCAAGGGAAAGGGTAAAGGCAAAAATGTACCCCGTTCCGACTCTGTTGAAGGTCAATCAGAGTCAGATGGTGAAGGGAAATGATGGGAATTCACGCATACGTAACGTAAGATTACCTCCCTTTGATTTTATTGATTTATCATGATTTATTTTTGTTCACTTTTTTTTTTATTTCTTATCCTCTTTCCCCTGTTTCTTATCTATTATACTTTCTACTTTTCTGTTACTTTTACTTGTTTCTCTTAAAAAGTCACTTTCACCTTCTCATTCCTTCCTTTTCTTCAACTTTGGGATAATCTCTGTGTGACATTTTACTAACGATAAATGTGTACATTGTACAATGTACATGCATCACCATTTTTTATATCCTATACTTTTCCTCATTTGTTTTTACTCTCAGCGTGAATTTCTCTTTTCATCCACATCTACAAGTGTAATATACGCGAGTACACCAAAAAAAAGGTACAAGATCTATATAATTTATTTTTAGTTCTACTCTGATTAATAACCTACTATTATACTTTCTTCGTCATTTTACGAAAGTAGTGGATCTCATGTTCCATGAGTGTTTTCTAGTCAAGTCAGATGCGCTGATCACGAATATGTACTGGCAA
>JAQGBH010000376.1:0-54552 GCA_034698265.1 Sminthurinus aureus | reverse complement strand
TAGTGTGAAGGAAATGAAGGAATTCATCATGGCATTATCTTCCATAATGGAATGAAGGAATTTACTCGTTGGTACAAGGTACGGCAAAATAAAAGTATACTGTATACTGCTGGGATGTAAAAGGGATGGGTACGATTATGCTCCATATGAAGTACTTTTTAGTGTTTAGTACATGGGAAAAGTTAAAATCCTGTTATGATCTTACAAATTTTCTCATCCTCCGCATACATGGGTAAGTAATAGGCGCATGATGCATGGTGCATCTCTGAAATAAATTGGGGTGAAGTGAAATTTCACCCTTTTTATATAGTATATTTATAGACCTTTATGAATACACACACACAATGTTTACAAAGACGTTTTACCGATAGCACACAGTAAACAGTAAATAGTCATGCTGCAGAATCATCTGGGTATAAACCTAGAAAACAGGAAGTCATCATATCTCACGTCCGCCTTTTCTCACCCTTATGCTATATGCTCCTAGATACATATTTATGATGGATCAAGATCCAATAGTTTCTTGATGTATCTACAAAAATTAATCAGCACACGGAACAAACACAAACATTTGTAATACATCTAGGAGACCCCTCTTATTTCAGCAACCAGCCACTTTTTCATACTGGGATTAAATGATAATGACGACTTGTTTTTTTGTTTTTATGAGAGGCAGCAAGAGAAAACAAATAGATGCTTGATGTTTCAGAAGAAAAAACTCTTGACTCTTGACGTTTGAGCTAGAAACTAGAAATCATCCCACCTCATTTCCGCATGAATTTGTAAACTGTATGATGCATGATCTATGACCCATATTATATTATATCAAACGTAAGGAAGTAAGTACGCAAAAATAAACTACAGTACTTTTTGGTTTACAATCGATATTTTATTGAACGACAATAATTTTTATCAGGCGTAAATATGATATTTGAAATAGTAATAGTAAGTAATAAACAATTTATTTGAGGTAAATGACTGAAAAATGAATGGAATGTAAATTTGGGACCTTTATTTATCATTATCATTGTATTAACTTTTAGATTTTAGGTTCTAGATAAGTAATATTAATATAATAATTTGAATGACACGGGTAATAAACAAGTAGTAATTAGAACCATCAACTTTTCCTCATCGTCATTATCGCATTAGCCAATACATAATACTACTTTTAATTCGCTCTATAACTCGTAACTCATAACACTACATTGCTTTGTGTTTTGTTTTGTTTCTTTTATTCTGATTTTTATACTGGAGGGAAAGATGTTGACTATAAACAGTAATCTATATTTCATATTATCTAAAAAACATGTTTGTGTACTACATAATATACTATGTGTATTTGGTATTTGGTTTAATAGCGTGAAAATGTGATTACGTTTAATTGCGTGTCCATTGAATACATGTTACATGTATTTATATGTAAGAGTATGGATATTATATCATAAATGTATAGGTAAGTGTATAATTATTAATAATAATACGTGATCAACAAAGGTGTGATTTTCCCATTTGAAACGAGAAAGGGTATTATACATGTATTTTGTATTACAATATATCACTTACCCTTGCATATTGCATACAAGTAAGTAATTAGTACATTTAATACCGTAAATAGTAAATAAACTACGATTTAAGATTTAAGTACATGGATGAATTAAAAATAAATGTATTTTGTTTCAAGTTTTGTAACATAATTGATAATGTAACTTACAACTTACAAAAAAAATGACTCACAACCGTTTCCGTGATTTTTTGATTGTATCGTAAATCTTAATGGTACTCACTTTTATAATCAATAATTAATAATAATACGTCCTTGTTACCCCTTTCGCTTACAATTTACAATTATTTAGCAGTAGTATGATACAATATAAGTACAATACATAGGACAATATACGTTCATATTAATTTTTTGTCATCGCCTGCACTCTGCACTCCTTAGAATACATAATATTATAATATATATTACATATTACTTATATGCTAAGACTAAAGACTATAAATAATGTATCGTAATCTTATTACTGATACCTAGTACCTAGTGTGACTGGTATGATGATGTATGACGAAACTCTAAAGCTACATAGTTTACTTTTTACTTTCTCTCTATACTCGATACTTACGGTATTAAATAGGTGTATTATACGTGTGTATATTGTATGTCTTGTGTAATAACAATAACTAAATTAATGATTAGCTTCGTCATAATAATATAATGTTCCTAACTCGTAATAAAAATTTATCTATATACACCGATTGAATATATAGTGTATAATATATAATCATACAACATACAAGTCAGGTAGTAGCACTACGTATATGTATCTAGTATCTACCGAAATTAGTTACCTACCCTCATTCGGATTTTATGAGCTAGATGTTTGCATTTTGTATTTCTATACGATCTATGATATATTTCATATTTTGAGTTGTGATGAACATTAAAAACATGAAATATGGGTGCAATGCACTCTCAATAACAGCAGGATTCAACAAACTAAAAAAGTAGCATAATATAATATACATGCATGTATATTTAGGTATCTATATGTGTAAAAAGAGGTTCGTGCTGTGTACATAATAATAATAATAATAATGTATGTGTGATGTGTGTGTCTCACTCTCTTACAATGAGGTAAAAACAATTTATAGCTACAAAGTCTACAGTCTATACTATATTATTATATTATATTTACGTTTTGTCTCATATTACATTAAATAATGAATAACGTATAGCACGGCAGTCTTAATGCTAGTGATAGAGAGTGTGTTTTATAGAAAGGAATACTTGTCCATTTTTTAAATACAAAGTACCATCGTTTTTTACCTATAGTATACCGTTTACCTATGTAAGTATACATAAAGCTTTTTTCCCTTCACATATCCATATATATCCATATATATATATATATATATATGTATAATATGTAGAATCTAGAGATAGGTGTGGATGTAAGACGAAAGGGTTCGTGTACTTTTCTTGCCACATAATATGTATAAATGTAAAATGTTTTAGTGTCAAAATTACGATAAACACATTGTAATATTATAACCAAACGAGGTGTGTATTGTGTATATTAGAACATTAACTATTTGCACGAACTAATCAAAGGTATAGTAGTAGTAGCAGTAATTTTAACACGAATATTTTACGTATTAGACGCATATGGTATGCTATGGTTATGTATCTAGGTTTTTGATAGTTGGATAAATTATTCTACAACTAAAATCTAAATTATTCTCCGCGGTGCTCGTTTTTACTTATGGCAATCATGATATCTCTGTACGTAGTAAAACGTTAATCATTGATTATGTAAATGTACATTATAACTTATAATGTATAATGTGTATGTTTAAGTCTAGTCCTTGATTCATTTCTGGTTTCTGGGCTTTGATTGACAAAATAACATGGTAGTGATCACTTGAGGGTGACCTCATGAGAGAAAAAGGAAACTTACAAAAGGGGGGGTTGATTATCCGTAAAGAAGAGACAAATGTGTGTGTCCGTACTCAGTGTGTCATTTTTAGCCTCTTACATTTCGCTCGTCTAAATTTATAGGGAAAAAAGGCAACAATATTAAAGAATGTCTTCACCTAACAACATAACCCATGAAATGTGACCAAAAATTTAAAAAATTTATGTTAGCAATAGAACACTAACCTATTTTTGAACCAAAATTGCACCTATATATATTGTGAAAGTCGAAGAGAAAGAAAAGAATTTATTAGAACATCAAATTGTACATTATACTTTGCAAATCCATAAATACGCTCTAAATGAATGTATAATAAAGTGAATGTTATAAAAAATTATTTTACATGGAAAAATAACTTACATTTTTAGGTTCTAACTTTGGGAACTTTGGAAGACCGAAAAAAGTAAGCAAAGAAGAAAAAATAAATATAAAATCTCTACGCGAATTTACATAAATTTTAGAATGATAGTGATTGTGAAAATTATAGAATTTCTCTTCATCATTTTTTTTAATATCAATTATCATAAGTTATAATTCATAGCATATAAGCATACCTTTTGCCTATAAGGCATTCTATTTAATTCTTCAGTGTATTTCAAAATAAGGTTATGACTAGGATGAGTTTGTATTTTGAACCAATTTTCCAATAAGACGACTTCAGTTACAGGGTCAATAAATGTACGATTTCGTTTTCGTCGTTCATCTAAAGCAATGGAGTTTTGTGTATTATGATGATGATGATTTCCCAGATTAAGTGTACTAAATTCTCCTCGATTAGAATTAATAATAGAAGAAATGATATCCGCACTGGAGGCTGAACGAGGTGGAAATAGTTCTTCAGCTCGAAGTCGAGATAGTGGATCACATGTAGTAGGATTGACTCCACCACTGTGCATTCCTCCGTTTCCAACCACATTACCTCTCACTAGTTGGGGGTTTAGTCCTGTAGGAAACTCATGAAAGATATTTTCTATCCCACTACTACCACTACCATTGCCAGTGGATGATAATTTTCCACCAAGAGGTAGTAGAGATTTTCTTGTGGCTGTCAGAGCTGCTTCATAGGCTGAACTACTATCGCCATTAGGGAAGTTTGGACCAAAATTGAACGAATTGAAATGTCGATAGGCCATGAATGACGGATGTTCAAAGAAGGGATGGAATCGACTTACCATGGAAGGTGGTCCATTGTAATCAAAAGAACCTGGATGAGCAGGCGAGAGTCCAGGTGAACTGCGTGGAGAGACGGAGCTGGAAGTTGTATTATTATTACTATTTTCATTTACTAAATCCACGCATCCTCCTCCTCTTATCATATCCACTCCATTTTCATCATCATTATCATTATCATTGTTATTATTATGATGAATATGATGTTTATTGTTGTTGATCTGTCGTATGGATGATAATGATGATGATGATGTTGTTGTTGTTGTAATTCCTTCAGATTTTTCTCGTTTTCCATTAGTTTCTTTAAAATTGTTATTGTTATTATTATTATTATTATTACTACAAGAAGTACTATTATTATTATCATGATGATTTGTATCTGGTTTTTCATCCAAACTCTCTTCACCAGAATCAACTTGTGGAGATTTTCCACTAAGATCTTTAGGTTCTTCATTGTTGGTATTATTATTACTATTATCATTAGTGTTTGCTGTAGCAGACGTAGCTGTAGTAGTAGTAGCTGTAGTTGGTGGAATAGTACTAGTAGTAGTAGTAGAAGTAGTAGTAGAAGTGATACTAATAACATTTTTGATATCTCTTGGACTTGCAATTCCACCACATTCTACATTGATATAGTCATCATCTCTCTCTTCTTTTATATGGATAGGAGTTGCCGTAGCACTAGTATTTGGACTTTGGCGATGTTGAAGATGATGATGAGATTGATGCTGGTGAAGATCACCATCACCCATACTATTCTCATCTTTTCCCTCTTGATCTTGATCTAAATGGGAACTATCCATATTTTCTTTGGACACATCTCCATCTTGATCCGAATCACGACAACTAGAAGCACCTCCTGAATGTTCATTACCAGAGTCTCCATTTGTCATTTCCAGTGCTTGCTGCTGATGCGATGAACCACTACGATCACGACAATCTCCTAGACTATGATGAGATGAATGAATGCCATGTTGATGATGATGGTGATGATGAGGGTATGAGGAATGGTGATGAGGTGATAAACCATTGTACCGTAATTCATTCCTAAAATATTACATGGTTTACATTCGTATATTATGCATAGATGAAATTATAAAAAGATGAGAATATTGAGGTTTTTGTATTTCCTCTTTGCTTTTTGATGGAGTTGGAAAAAACTACGGGAAGTAAAAAAACAAATCTAACCTTTTTTGAGCAGCTCTAGCATTTTTAAACCAGTAAATGACATTGTTCACATCTAAGGGTTTTCTATCCTTTCTACAATCCAACAAATTCAATTCTCGTACATACTGTTGAATTTGATGTCGGGAGGGATGTGGATTTTCTGCAAACCTATACACAGTATGATTCAATTAAAAGTGAGAATCATGTACATACTGCATGTTTTACATGTTCAATTTACATCTAATATGACATGTACACTATAAACGTACACATGTATTTTGTATTTCCACTGCTTCTATTAGCCATGTTCCATAAAAATAGATAAACTTACCACTGTTGAAGTTTGGGGAGCTCCATTTCTGGATCAAACGAAGTTCTCATACGTGTTTTCTGTGTAGTCAAACCATGGAAAACAGGATGATTATGTTCTTCTTCAATGAACGCAGCCTTGGTTGATTGTAGATCATGAAGATGGTGATGATGTCCAGATGAGGAGGAACCGTTTACTAAATGATGATGCATAGGTGTAGGACCATGTGGACTTGTCAACAAACTTACTGGTGTAGAGGCATGTTGTTGTTGTTGCATTTGCAGAGATTCTAATAAACCCATCGTTGTTCCAGGATGTTGCTGTTTGTACCATTGGTCAAATCGTCTTTTTACATCATCCGCTAAATTTTGAGGCCACTGACCTTTCATTAATTGAGACATTGCAATCTGTAAACAAGGTTAAATGATTTGTTTTTAAAACAGGTGTACAAAACCTATGGTATATTTTACACACAAAGACTATCCTATGTATAATGTATATATTATGCATCTATTTTACATCACATCCATACTCAATACATGGGAATAGAAAATGAAAAACATGTAAATTTCATGAAAAGCTCGAATTGTTTTGTTTGTAACATCTTTTTTACAATCTCCCACACTAAATACTATACTCCTCCACACGTTTCTGATGATTTCAATTTCATCAGAATTTGAAATATGATTAGAAAATGCTGTAAATTCATACAGTACTTTGTATGGGAAAAATAATGTAGAACATGATGTAAAGATGGTGTAGGAAAAAAAGAGGAATGGATTGATCAAGAAGGGGAAGAGAATTGTATTTCATAACTTGTATCCTGGCATATAATGTAATAGAAACAGAAAAATGTTTAAGTTGCTGTACTCCTTTTACAAATACAAAATTTGCATATTTACATATATACCTAAAAACCAAGCCTCTGGGTAATACTTTTGAATGATTTTCAGACAAATGCAGACTGATTTAGAATATGTTGCCAGAATAGTATACACAGTTTTATAATACTCTAGATTTTCTAGATATAGATAAGCTATGAGTCTAGAACATTTTTTACACAAAACGTTTCCAAATCAAAGAAAGAAATGTTATAAAACGGCTTGTAATCTTTTTTAGAGCATGTAAAATTTGACTTCCCGTTCATGTTCATGTGAACGGGCAAAATATTTTCTGAGAATAGTGATGATAATCATGCATAATAATAGTGTATTGTATTATGAAGATACATCATGTTGTATACAAAGTTGAATTACGATTTAGAATGAAGTCAAGTATGAATTGATGAATAAAGCGTTATTTGCTAAATGATAGAATAATAGAAAAAGAATGAAAAAGCCTAGAAAGAGAGTCTTTGAGTATAAGAGAGAAGATCAGATTTTAGATTCAGAACTCTGAGGCTTGAGGATTCAAATGAATAATACTGTGAATTTGAAAAGAGAAGAAAATAAAAGAAGGATTAAGTTTTGAAGTAGAGAGATACAGAGAGAGAGAGAGAGAGAGAAAGACAGAAAGAAAGATTGAGTGAGTGAGAGAAAGAAAGAGATGTGAAAGACCCACTTGATATGATATGATTTTCGAAATTTTTAAGCCCTTCTTGTATGTTTGTCATTTATATTAGTTCACCTGTGAGACTAATCCTACGAACAAAAACGTGAATAAATCACCGAAGCATGAAGCACAAACATAGTGTGTAGAAAACAGAAAACTTATGCATGTATAAAATGTATACTAACATTTATATCCTTCCATTTCCTCAAAATACATACAACATAATATATACAGAATACAGAGGTAGACAGACAAACTAGAAAATTATATTTATATAATATCCATATGCACAATGTATAGGTATAGAAGATGCAAAACTGTCAGTATAATTTCCACGAGGAAAGTTTCACCTCAATTTGCACCTTCTTTTATTCATTCAAATAATAAAATAACTACTCTAAAACTTCATATATAGATATACACTCTTAACTCTTATATATGAATACTGAACACCTAAGTATAATCATTCGAATATTAAATGGTATTATCTAGAAATTATACATGATAATATATCCAAAATATAACATAAGATAATAATAATATAATATCATGCTATAATATATAGAATACATTTTACTTTTTTCCATATTATGTTGTAGAGAGACACACACATATGCATAACAAAATAAAGTATAATATAATAATATAGAAGAGCTTATTATCATGTCTATTCCAAATCAACTTTAGTATCATCCTTACCTTCTCACACAAACAATATATGATGAGACATCTCAAATTTTATCTCAGACTAACAACTCAAAGCTCAAAACTCCAAACCTCTATAATACACACAGCTCAATGTAGAAGCAGAATAAGAATTCTTTCAGGTTTTCTATTCAAATTCAAATTCACAGAATGATTTCCTCAACCCTCAAAACATTACCTCAACATTTGATCAAATTTAAAACCTTCTCAATCACCCCAATATGCAACGTATGTACAAAATGTACATAATATATATATTTATGTTTACACAAGTTGTGCTAAAAAATGTATTATAATATAATATCTTTTGACAAAATCACCTCATGTATACTCACTTGTCACAGGCAAGTGTTTCAACAAATACATGATTTACATGATCAACATATTGCAGCTATATTTGTATCAAAGTCTAAACTGTAAAATTTGTAGTGCACATTTTATTATAATAATATTTCAGCTTCACCTTTCCATCCTGTTTGTATGCATAATGTTATAATTTATAATAATATATTGTACACGTACAAAATATTAAATTACAATAGAAAAATGATTCTATCATAAAACACTGTCTGTCTCTTTAATGCTTACATGCCATGAACTAATATGTATATATTTTAGTATGCATTTATCATTAATTTAGAGCGTTCAGTGAGAAGCATCAATTTTTATTGATGTTTATGATGTTTGACGATTTATGACTTAACCTATGACTAAAATATGTAAAGTTTTATATAATAAAACACTAACTGAATCACGAAATAAACTCATGTTTAAAAATAAGAGTGAGACACGAACATAATGCAAGAAGGAAACATATCAAAAATTTACCTCATCCAGGTGTCCTCCAGCACCCATGAGTAAGGTAGAAGAATGTGCTAAGAGAAGACGTAAAAGCTTCTCTTTCAAATCCTCTGTTGTACCTTTCGTTCTATTTTAAGGAAATTAAAAAAAAATTAAAAATCTAGTATCAATATCTTCTCAATCTCTTTTCACAGGACATTAAATGCATGATGAATGATATATGATAATTTAATATTTAATTTGAATTAATTTTTACCTTGTGACTAGAACTCGTAAAGTTGCATGATTAGTAAGATCTCCTAAAATATCTGAAACTGATTATTAAACATATTATGATTATTCAGGCATTTGGACAACAGTGTTCTCTCCACACCGATTATAAAGGCGTGAAATCTAATGACATGGAAGAGTTACCACTTCACAAATTACCAAAAGTCAGTAAGTCAATGACAATAGCATAAATGTAGCATATGATACATGTATTATATATTATTATATAAATAAAAAAAGACAATAACAGTTACCTTTTTCAGAAGAATCACAAATTTGATCCAATTTTAATGGCTTCCAATTTCGAAGACATATAGAACCTACAGAATTTTATAAAGGAGAGAGAACAATATTTTTTTAAAATACATTTTACAGCCATTAGAAACATTATATTATAATTCAAGACCGGAGAGTTAAAAAACACAGGATATTGAATGTATGACAGGAAATTTCTGGTGTCTTGCCAGTGATATGAATTTAATCATCATCTCCTTTTGATTTTGATAAAAAATAACTGTTATGTACAAGAGAAAAAAGCTAAATGTGGCTATTGAATACTTTTGATAATTATTAAATATCATGTAATTTCAAAATAGTTTTAAAAGAAGAAAAGTAACCTTTTATCATAATATTATAAGAAATGTTTTAAAGAACTTGAAGACAATTCAAAGACAGCATATGATTATCAATTATCAATATAAAATGCATATTATTATGTATAGTGTGTGTATCTAATAGCAGGAGATAAATGTGTTTATTAAAAATAAAACTTATTATTTTTTACACTATATTATATTATGTTGTGTGTTGTTTGATAGTATTACAATACGCTTCAAAATGATAATACTCTATATAGGAAATGTAATTAAAAACCTATACATACTTATAGTTTACAAGAAATAATATATTATTATTATATATAGCATACCTTCAGCGTTTCGTATTACATCTTTTGAGTAACCTAAAAGACTGAGCACGGTAGTGACGACGTCAGAAAATCGAGTTCCAACAGGAATTATAACAAAATCATCGACTTCTACAACTTTGCCACTTGAAGAACAATCTTTGTTGTTGATGATATCTCCAATATTATTTGAGGAGGACGAGCCTGAAACTCCCGTTTCTGAAATTGAATCTCTTCTATTTCTGCCACTGCTGTTATTGTTGATGGTGGTTCCATTGCTGACTTCAATGATACAATGAATGGGCATGGACTTGCCTATAGATACAAAAACCAAATACCACACAATAAAAGATTTTCATTAAATTAACTGTCAACTTGTAATCAACATTTGATATCAGTTTTTCTCTATCTCCTTTCCCTTTTCTATACTTGTTCTTCCTGGACTTTCTCTCTTTAAAACTATCAAAATCTTTGTCAAAAGCTGGAAACTGGAAATATATATATATATATATATATATGTAAAAGCAGAGAAGAGAGTGGAGAAAGCCCATTTCGTTTTTCGTATAATATTTTGAGTCAAAACCATTTCTATAATAAATATAAAATCAGCTATTTATTCTTATAAACCTTGTACAACTAAAACTTGCAATATAGATAAGAAAATCGGATGTCTCAAGTCTCAAGCAAGTGTTTATCAACTTAAGTAAACTCTAAAAGTAAAAGGAACCAAGATAAATATTCTTACATCCGTCTCTCAGTCGTCAATTTTGATAAGTTTTCGATATTCGAAAGGTATCATTTTGGAATTATTTCTAGATAAGTTGAATGATTTTACAAACTTCTCTTGGACAAAGCCAAATACTATGTTTTTGGCTTACAAGTTGAAGTGTTGTAAAAATAATTGTTTTTCACTCAAACTCAAACTAATTTTAGTCTTGATTCTAACTTTTATCACAACTTTTCAATCAAAAAGTGCACATTTTGAGAAATATGAATTGCACGAACAAGGATGACAGAATGACAGAAGCCAGAAAAAGGTAAAAACAACATCTTTTGTAATAAAATGCCTTTCATTTTTTAAGTGGTCATTTTCTATTTTAATTTTTAATTTGTAAATGGTATAAAAATAATAATTATTATTATTACATTACAAAAGTAGTATATATAACACCTGTTTGTCGAATGTCGAATTTAATCAGTAAAAATTTAGCCGTTTAGCAACGTCAAATGTCAATTCAATTCAAGCTTGGACTTGAAAATTTGACAAAGAAAAAAACAAATAACTCAAAGCTCAAGTGAGTCCAGGATCAAGATCAAAGATCAAGTATATATGTATTAGTGCAACAAGGTACGTATCATATTCACATGTCACATAATATTTAATCGTAATAGGAATAAAACAGGGTTCATTAGAATTGAAGTAAATAAAAGTACATGGGGTACCGAATACTTTATATTTATGCCTGTCTATATCATATATACATAGGACACAATGGATACATTATCCAGAGTGATTTGGAGGAAAGAATATGAGAAAGAGAATCAAAGGGGGGAAGGGTTGAAGAAGACGAAGAAGATGAGACAGACAGATAGATCGACCCAGAGGAGATAAAAAACGAAACCAAGTTAGGGGACTGGATACTGGATACACAATGTATAATGTATACACGTATCTTATGTATTATGTACACTCGATATATTTTCTACAATACATCTTTTGTTAGAATGAGACACAGTTTTAGAGAAGAAAGAATCGGATTTTCAAAAAACAAACCAAGTTATTATTATTACTATTGTTCTTTTAGGTTTCGACTCTAGATTAAAATTTCATCTGGAGAGTGAAAACGGTATAGAAAATATCTATCTATCCATCTATCTAGATATCTCTTTCACTGTGATATTCTTCTCCTTTCTCTTTTCTGTCATAATGCAAGATGATGTTGGATGCTGTACATTTTACTCATAAGGGGTACAGCCTTACATACACATATAAGTGTGTACATGATGTGTAATACTAAAACAGACAATGGAGCGAGAAAAGGCAAGGCAAAGGTATCAAGTAGAATGTAGAATGAAATGGAGAAATTTCAAGATATCACAAAATATGTGTACACATATCTGTGAACTGTGAACCAGACCAGACACTATATGTACTATATATACACATTTACTCCAAAATCCAAAATATCAAAACACACATGTACATGTACGAATTACGAATAGGAGAAAACACAACAACAATCATGTTTACGGTACAAAACAAAATCTAGATTCTAGATTCTAGATTGTATGTTACAAGAGATTTGAGGATGCAATATGTAGAGAAAAGAGAAACACAAAGTAGAAAGTAGAAAGTACAAGTACCTACAGACTACAGAGAAGAAGGGAGAGAGGAAGAAAAAAAGTTGAATCAAGTGTTTGTAGCTAGGTTAATTCCCACAAGGTACGAAGACAGAGAGAGAACGAAGAAGGAAAAAAAATATCCACAGAAAATGGTTATCTAGTCACAAGAGACTGACGAGAATCCTTGCAAAAGTTTAGTTTACTTTTTTTCTTCTCGCTTTCGTAATCCGGCTCTTTCCTAAGAAACCCCGAATTTTTAATCCACTTTCTTATTGTATTTTCCACATATGCACTATATTCCATTTATATACGTATATTCCTTACAGACATATGGGCTCACATGTAATATGTAATTGTATGTATCTGCATTTTCTAGTATCTAGCATTGAAGAAACCTTGGAAAAAAACTTGACAAACATTCTCTCTCACACTTACATAAATACATATATGTATACAGTATACACTAGTGCAATAGATATACGTAATACTTAATACTGAAAGAATTCATTCCAATTCTGAATTCTGAGTCCAGCTCAAGAGTTTCTCTTTCTCTTGTTTCACTTCTTTGTTGACTCTCCCCTGGAATCTTGAAGCTGGAATCTCTCATTTTCCGCTTCAATTTTTCCTCATGCATACCATCTTCATAGGCATCATCATATCGGTTTCGGTTTTCTTTTCTCATTACCATCCCACAACCACAGTAAGAAGAAGAGAAGAAGAAGAGAGAGTAGAAAAGTTTAAAAACTAAAAATGTAACTTTCTATAAAACGCTCAGTCGTTTGTAAATCCTCTGTACGAATTACGAATTTCCCCTGCTTCCAATACGTACAGAATACAGATTCCTCTTCTCCTATCACACCATACGTAACACGTAACACGTAGGCGGAATAAATAGAAAAAGAAGGCACAGGAAAAAATGGATATTTCTCTCTTGCTTGTTTTTTTTTTCAAAATAATAATATTGTTAGTATTGATTTCTTTACTTTGTGCTTTGGGTTCTTGCAGCTTCCACAGTTTGATGTTGGTGTGACTTTATAAATGATGTTTCAAAAGAAGACAGTAGACAGTTGACTGATGCAAGATAGCAGGTTTAAAAAAGTATGTTGCATATTTCTCCCTTTATTTTGTATTGTATTTTGTAATATCGGGTTAAAAGTAAGTTGAGATTTACGGTTCTAGAAATTCCACATTGTACTGAAGCATGAATAATGAATAATCATAATTTTTGTTACTTGATATTTATTATTTATACAAACCACCTACAACATACAAAATACTATGTATTATATGTCTGATGTAAATAAGCAGGAAAAGTTTGATGGTAAATATAATTTATTTCGTAATTGACCGAGGTAAATAGGTCGATGTACATTTACTAGCTTTGTACATTGTACAAATTCTGTCTAAAGTCAATAGTCAATATAGTATTATGGCAAAACAAATAACCGCAGAAAGAACGCTTCTGAACTGAGAAGCGTTCTGAGCGTAGAAATCAAGAATCAAGTCTATTAAGGGATTACAGAAAAACAAGAGAAATTTTTGTCTACTCATCAGTTCAAGGGAATCAATAGATAATTTGAATGACTTGGGGTGGACATGTAAATGTTGATACGCTTAGTATTAAGTATTAATGTACTCAATCCGGAATACTTAGTTGCTTTCTTCTGTCGGAATACTCGGTACTCACAAGTACTCAATACTCAGTACTCAGTTTCTGACTACTGACTACTGATTAATGATGCGTGCAAAATACGACCATGGAATATGTAGTATGGAGTATGGAGTGTTGAATGTTGAATGTTGCAAGTATGTAGGGAAACAAATAACAAACCAACAGGACAGCACATGAAATATAAAAATTCCACGACTAAGCTGGTGGGTTGTACTTGGTACGGGGAACAGAATTCCAATAAGTTTAAGAATATTATACTTTTACTTACTGGTTTTCAAGCTGATCGCTTGATTTGATTAGAATATTAGTGACAAAAACTTTTTGCCTTTTTCTGTATGCAAATGACTTACTGTATGCTGTATATGGTATACTGTGCAGTGACTATTGAATGGTCAATGTCTACCGCAGGAAAAAGAAACAAGGAGAAAGTACGAGGACAGACAAGACAACAGACAACGGAAAAGGAAAGAAAAACTACTGACCGTAATAATATAATTAAGTATTAAGTATAATTCAAAGATTTACATGTAATACCTATGTTCTATGTTTGACGTTATGGAGTAAAGCTTCTTAATACTTGAGACTTGAGACTTGAACTACTGATAACTGATAAATATATGTAACAACTGAAGAGGGAGGGGAAAGGGAGGAGGATCGGAAATTTCATGGACCGTCTGTTCCATTTCAGTTGTCAACAACCAAATAAGATTCGTCAGAGCAAGACAAAAGACAAATCTAGTATCTATATAGTATCAAGTATAAATACACGGGGAAAATTGGATAAGAATGATTGTGTGGAAAAGCAAGAATGAAGAAAGATACTCCTTCTTTTCATGTGTGAGTGACCAAGTGTAAAAAGACAAAAGTCAAGTATGAAATAACAAAGTAGCAAAAATTAGAGCCTGTTCCAAGTTCTAAGCATGAAATCCTCAGTTATGCTAAAAATGACAATAGTACAATAATACAAATGCAATGTACAATATATTCCGTGTAATATACATCTATGCTTTCCACCTCTATCTTCATGTAATATCTAATACTTGACTTGACTTGTTAAAAAATTTCACTAATCTTCCTAATACCTTAATGAATTCCACATGTGAACCTCATAATTCGTAATATTACAGTGTCTTTAATATTCATGCTTATCTTATGTCTTGTAACTTGTAACGCCAAGTAATTCGTTATTCGTTATTTAAAAAAGTGTGGAGAAAAGAAAGGGGAGCGAAAGGGAGCTAATATTTGTATGTAGTCACAAGTCGGGAGAAGTATACTATACATGTATACTATATACGGGCTTAGTAAACTCCGATTACTGTCAATCTTTTGTAGGAGCTCGTTCCATGTTTCACGTTCCCCGTCCTTTCGTCCTCGTCCGTCTTGCCCCATGAGAATACAGACTTGTGATACATAGAAAGATAAACAAGAGATACCTCTACTCTCTACTTCATACTCTCGTCTCTCCTCAATACACATTTTCTTGGGATATAGAGGGAGTGAGACAAGAGAGGAGGAGGATATAGGAATTTTCTATGACAATCGAATATTCGGACATTCGGTGACTCTCCCAGGTTCAGGTATTTTTCAATGACGGAAATGGTGAATGGTGAGTGATGAAGACTTGCGAGTTACATGTTATGAGCGCATAGTGCATACGTGTAATATGTATATCTAGAATCTAGAATCTATAGTGAATGTTTCTTGGCTTTCTTGACTTGGTTTGGTTTGGTTTTGTGTTGTACATTGTACAACACAATGTACGTAAGTGGAATAATATTGGAGAGAGAAAGAAGAATGTAGAGAGAGAAAGGCAGAAATACACACTACGTTACAGTATATAGTACATTCCATTTCACATACATACCGAGTACAGAATACAGAGCACAGAAGCTGTAGAAGCCTGTAAAATGTACCTTAAGTGAAATCGAAGGGAGCAGCAGCTAAGCACATAAGTACAAAGTAGAGATTAGACTTGGGTTTCAGCTTTGTTCACAACTCACAACTAACTTTGAATACATGAGCATTGAGCATACTTGCCTCTTGTCTTGTATGTACAAATGTACAATGTGTAACAAAGCATAATAAAGTATGAACTATGCACATTTCACATAGATTCATTTCGCTCCTTTTTTGCGCTCCTACTCTATTTCTCGTCAGATCCAATATCCATACAAACATATGTACATGGACAATGGACAAGGATATGCATAACTTGTAACTGGTGTCTCTTTATTCCTTGTACAATCTAAAATCTAAAATCTAACCTATTTTACATTCCCATGATCAGTGATGGATTGTAAACTCGTAAACTTGACTCGAGGCTCAAGGTGAACAAAAAGCAAGGGTAAAGCCAAGCAATGGGATCAAAACGGAAGAGAAAGAAGAAAACGCAGTAGACGGGAAATATACGTCAAACATACATGGAGAGAGCAGGGAAAATAGCAGAGATTTCCAATGTGTGAAGGTGTGTGGATTTCACATGCATAAAATACTTTTACATTTCAAATGCAGTTTGAAAGGGTCATCTAGAATCTTTGCAACACCTCTTTTTTCAATCCAGCATCCAGCACTCTCACATCTCCCACCGTTCATCCAGCATCCAACGTATCATCCTCTTTATACCTGTCGTACTCTCGATTCTCCATTTCTTTCTCCTGCACTGGACACTGACACTGGACATGGTTTCTGTGTGCATTGAAAATTTATGAGATGTGTTAAGGAATCTGCTTTTTTCTCCCTCACTCTCTCAACGACTCAACGTCTCAGCGTTTCCGATTTCCAAAATCCATACGAGAAGATACTTGCATTAGATTGGATTCCTTCAGCATTAGCACAGTATATAGCATTGTATCATGATTATCTCCCGTCGTGATCATAGTGTACTCTATATTTTAAACAAGGAAACTGGAAAACGGAAATAGGAAATAGGATCTTGATTCTAGATTCTTGTACGAAAAGGGGATTGAGAACCTGATTTGGATCATCTAATTCTATACGCTATTGCATATGTGTTTGTATTTTGTATCATGTTTACTGTTGCCAGGAGAGATAATTCCAAATCCCAAATCCGGAACCCTGAACCCTGAGACCTGAATCCCAAATCCCAATCATAAATGTGTAGACAGTAGACAGTCGATGTATGACGCATAAAATGCTTTGTACTTTGCTTTGTAGGTGAAGTAAAGTAAACGTGAGATTATGTTTGATCACATTTGAAACTTAAAAGTTGAAATGGAATCCCCGTGAATAAATAAATAATGTTTCAGACTAATTCACATCCTGCTTTCTCTTTCATTTTACTTTGTTTTGCACGTGCAAAATGTAGGCATTTGCTTGAGCCTTGAGTCTTGAGGTTTCAGGCCCACAGAATTCTTCATAACATTTAAACTACTACCGACGACTTGACCAATTGGCCATGTAAATCATTTCCTCATTCATAAACAAGGTACAAAATGTATATTTTTGGTTCTTGTACATCTGGATTCTCATGTTATAAAAAGTGTCATCAAAATTTCCACGATTCTTCTTCGGCATCATCTCGAGTCTAGAGTCTAGAGTATAGAGTATTTTCAAGTTTCAAGTAATTCGAACATGTACAATGTGTACTGAGCAACTTGTGTACATTGTACATTGTACAACAAGTACTTGATGACACGGAGAATACTAGAGACAAAGAAAACGAGTGGAAGTAGTTCATCATCATCCTCTATTCTCTATTCTGTATACCTTGACTTGACAAGAAACTTTCTAAGACAGGCCAAGTGGATATGGCTAATAGAAACGTTAACTAAGGATAAGATACAATATATTATATATATATGTATAATGTATATACATCATTATTACCATTATTACGATGAATACTTTCCATGTCTATAGTCTCTACATGTACTTATGTATGGATAATGGATATGCACATCTTCCTCCTTCCTTTCTCTCCTCATCCACATCTACATCCTCTACTTGTCCCAATCTTTCCCTCTCTCTCTCTTCCTCTTTTATTTCCCTTAATCTGGTGGCTTAAAGTAGGAAAGCTAACAATGAAATAAGTATAATAGTTTCATGTTCAAAGATCCATACATATATACACATACACACATATCCATATGCTGTATGCTGTACATTGTACATAGTCAATATTATACATGTTTTATACACCTACATAAACAAATCTCTCTTTACTCTATATACATAAAGCATATACCATGCAGAACAACGTACAGTACACAATACACACTACACACACTACAGAAGGTGGCAAATCCATTTAGTTAGTCGAGTTGGTTTTGTTCCACTCCATGATGCAAAAAAGAGTCAATGTAGTCAACAGTATAGTTTCTTTAGCCTATAGTGCGTGCCTATACCCTATATTATATCTATGTATATAGATATTTATATTTATATTTTGGACGAGGATAAAGTCACCAGAACCAGAACCAGAGCAAGAGCAAGATGAAGAAGAACTAAGAAGAAACGGATGATGAAAATACACATAGAAAGAATAAAAGAGAGAAAAGCTGGCCGTTCTCTCTAATTCTTGCTTAGAATAAGAGAGAGAGAGAGAGAAGACGGAAGATTTGAGTGAGTTAGGTTGCTCTATTCGCCATTCTTTAGTCTCTTGTATTCTGCATTCTGTATTCTGTGTTCTTTGGAAAGGTGGAATCGGAGGAACTAGATATGTGCACATTGTACACTGTACACTGTATACGTTTGTATCTGTCTATAATTTTGTAGTGTGTGTGTGTGGAGGGAATATGCGGATTATTCGGAAGGATCGGATAAGTAAAAGTATATATGGATGGTGGATGGATGGATAGATAGAGAGATAGATGGTTAGATAGGCAGAGTTGCAAGTTGGGAGTTGGAGCTGAGAGTTGTCCACGTCCTGATCTCGAATCATATGTATACATACATTGTAGAGAGTACATGCTGCTTGGTGCTTGCTGTAGATATTATTATATTGTACTTATTTATCTCTATATTCTATGTGTCGGAATATCCAAGTTGAGTAAGTTATAAGGATGAGATAGAATTTAGAGAGGATTAAAATAGTTTCGGCTGATGAGAGAAGGGAAAAGATAGAGAGGATTTCTCTCTCTCATTCTCTTTCTTTCTGTCCTCTGTGAGTGTGTGCGTGTGTGTGTGTGTGCTTCTCTGTACAAGTAGAAGGAGGAGAAGAGAAGATTTGGAGAACGCGTATAGCCAACGAGATTATAGTTTTACGGATTAGTTTTGACGAAAGGATTAAACGAAGAACTCTTTAGAGTTGCTACAGCTTGAGCTTTCTTACATATCTCCCTCTCTCTTTAGCTCTGGCACTGGCACTGGCTCTGGTTCTTCACTCACACACACAGACACACACCGGGGAGAAGGATGGATCAAAAGAAGGAAAGAGGGGAATAAATCCCTTATACACTCATAGGATTTAATATAAACATATTCCAATGTATGTAGCTACAATCTACTGTACTACTGCATATATATATGCATATAATGAGATAGTCCAGCATAACCCAGCACAGAGAGAAAGCATGGGATAAAAGGTGGATAGTGGATACAGACGTGCATAGATGTACTGGTGTGTGCGTACAGAGTATAGAGAATAGAGTATGGAGTGAGCAAGTAGTATTAGCTGTAGAAAGTCCCATCCGATCTGAACCCTCAATCCGGGAATCCGAATTCCCTCCGTACATACATACATAGAAAATAAGAAGATTAGCTCTGTGATTGATGAATCTATATCCAAGCTTAGAGAAATCCTAAAACCCTCCTTCCATGCCAATCTCCTGAAAACTCTAATATAAAGATTACAGCATCCCCAATGCCTTGCTCCCAAAATCACATTTCCTTAAAAAGTAACCTTTTCATTTTTCCCCTGGACTTTTTAAACTACCCAGTGTCCAGTTTCATACGGATTACATATTATTTTGTACAAATTACAAGTACAATTAAAATGTACTTGTAAATTTACTCAAAGAGGTCAAATAAGTAGAGGTCAAGTTAAAACAGAGGTCACTAGAAATTAGAAATTCTAATTCAAATGTACAGGAAATAAAAAGGAACGAAATCAAAAATACTAGTCTAAATTTCTAATTTTATAGTCCCATTAAAATTCTTTTTGAAAATTAAAATTGAGCTATAAAAACGCCAATGGTCGAGGGAAAAAATCGTAACAAAAATTTCTCTGGTTTCTGATGTCACAAACCAGAAAAAATCACCAGGGGAAAATAAATTTTGTCTCTATTTTGTCTAGATTCTAGATTTTAGGTTTGAGCTGGTGGCATCTTAACTTTTCAAAGAAATGTCCTTTGGTAAACGGTCTAATCCCTAACACATCTCTCTTTTCTCTGTCTCCTTTTTTCCTTTCTCTTTTCTCTTTGCAGCTCCTGTTTCCTCTTCCTCTCGTGGTCGTCGTCATCGTCCTGGTCCTCGTAGTTCGTACTTGGTAGTACTAGTAGTTCTCATCCTCGTCATCCTCCTCGGCTTTAGATTTCCTAGCTCTTTTACTCTAACTCTCCACTACTCTACAGTCTACAGCACACTACACTACAGTACAGTACACACTACACTACACTAAACTTCACAACACTTGCTACATAAACTCCATTCAAAGTCTCAGTCTTAGAGTCAAACTGAAGAAAAAAGTTTATTTTATTCCGTGCTCTCTCTCTCTCTCTCTCTCACTCTTCTCATCCGCCTTCTGGAAACTAGAAACTAAGAGATATTTACAGAGATTCGGATACATTCCTTTCCCACTTGCACTTCATCTTTCCCTCTGTCTTTGGTTTCTGGTCCACGCTTGATGCCGGCTTCATTTTCCCGGTTCCCAGTTCCTGTTGGATATCCTTTTTGCTTTAGCTTGAACGTTGAATGTTGAAACGGATTGGATTGGTTTGGATTGTCCATATTGAACTGTACTCGTATTATATGGCATTGAAGATGTTAGATGTTTGGCACAGTGGTAAATTGTTAAATTATATGAGATAATGTAACATTGTTTATCTATCTAGAATCTAGAGTCTAAAGTCTCGACATTTCACTCTGCATCACCATTTTAAAATTTGACACATTCAAGTTTTAATTCTACATCAAATATCGACAATCAAAAATTAGGAAAAAGCTGTAGTAAAAAAAAACAATGACCTCCTTTTCAAGTGGATGAGACTTTGTGGTTTGTCTGCATACATCATGAGTGCATCGATGTTATTAGGAATTAGAACCTTTCGTCTAAGGTCTAACCTCTAACCACTAACAATAAGTTAACTAGGTACACAACAGACAATAGAGTCGGCATTTAGAATTTACAATACGCTTACTAAGTACATTTGACTCTTTCCATCCAGCTTGATTCAGGTATTGAAAATTGAAACTTGAAAATTGAAAAAAGTTGATGGGTAAAAAGTAAAACATAAAATGTGTAAGCCATTCCATTCCAAGAAATCCCCATATACTCCGTATTTACGAGTTGACATGTCAAGTGTAGTGTGTCTGTATTCGAGTGTTAAGTTTGGTATGATTTATTACTAATGAATTGTGAATGATATTTTTAGTACAAGGTATATTTTCCAAGTTCCAAGTTCCAATATCAATGTATTATAATAATAATAATAAACATAATAGTAGCAACTAGCATTTCAACACCTTAAGCACCTTGAAAAAAAACTGAGTAAATCCAAACACCTTTTATACCTTACACCTTACAAATTACAACCACGTTCAATATGTTCTGATACTACCGATGAAATAACAAGAACAAAAACAAGAACAATAAAAAACCTCATAATATCCAAACTAATTTCCTATTGATGAATAAATGGGCAGAATCATTGCTCATTTACCATTTACTCACAGCACAAAGCATAGAACCTGTCGTTTGTTCATTGAAACTTGAGACCTGGAACCTGAACGGTATGTTGTATATTGGATATTGGATACTGGATACTTTATATACATGCATTAAACGTGGTCGTGTGCTCTCACTTATCACTTGTAACTTTTAATAGCACCACTACTCATCTCCTATCTTTATCATAAACAGATAGAATGGATGGATACCATTTTTTTCCGGTACATGTGTACAGTATACACATTACACATCCATGGTGTAGTAGTTGATGGTTTATCATTTATGACCGATGAATTCAGAATCTAGAATCTAGAATCCAGACTGCAAATATGAAATTGACATCTACATCCACATCCACACAAGGCACAAAAACCAACAAGAGCAAAGAAGAGAAAGAAAGGCAGCGGGAGAGAGGAAAAGAGGAATATGTACTTGTTAGTTATTGAGAGAGGGAGAATGAGGTTAGCAATAATAGTAAATTGTGAGGGTAGATATATCTATAGATATAGA
Organism: Sminthurinus aureus; assembly: GCA_034698265.1. Classification (NCBI taxonomy): domain Eukaryota; kingdom Metazoa; phylum Arthropoda; class Collembola; order Symphypleona; family Katiannidae; genus Sminthurinus; species Sminthurinus aureus. The sequence goes on along the minus strand of JAQGBH010000376.1, from coordinate 31,824 downwards.
CATAGATGTATATGGAATACGGAATACGGAAGATCATCATATTTCAAAGAGATACTGGTCTATCTAAATATCTATGTCTTTCTGCATTACATTATACATGCCTGTACTCTCTGCTCTTTACTTTATGCTTTATTGTATTCCCTTTTCGTATCGTAGAATAGAATATCCTCATTCGAATCCAAAAACGTAGCGAATACATCATACATACTTAGGCTATCAATGGTAATACCAATCATGATGAAAGACTCAAGACTCAAGACTCGTCATTTACGCTACTCTTTTTACTTGGATATTTTTATCAACACACAACACACCCTCCTCCTTCTCTCCGTTCTCGAGTCTCTATTTTTCCTTCCTTCCTTTCTTTCTTTACATCATCATCAGGGTTACTGATATTCCATTCGATTTGTCAAAAATATAATTATTGTAATTCTATTCCGAGATATCACAAGTCACAAGTACAGCGTACTTAGCTCAATGTTGCTCGTAGCTTGTAGATTCATAATTCATACACACTGCACTTGTACAATTTACACTGTCTATACAGTCTACACGGTACACGGGATATGGGAGTAATTTGAGAAGGTATTTTATCTCCATTCATTCATTCCTTCTTCAGCACGTCAGTCGCTCATTCATTCATTCATTAATTTATTAGTTCATTCAAACTTCTTGAGGTTTACTATCTCAACAATAATAATTATTACTTATCATTGTCTTTACAACCTGAGCTTACTACATACTAAGTACTAAATACAGAGACTGGCGTAGACTGTATTTAGAATGAAGAGTAGACTGATGATCGATCAATGATGACTGTCTACTGTCTATCCTCAATTTCGTCAATAGTTAAAATTTAAGCTACAAAACAAAGTACTAGAATTTTAATTGCTAAAAGCTAAAAACATACTCAATAAAATAAAGTTACATTTTCTCATAAAAATGCAAAACTGTCATTTGTATTTTGTATGCATATGCATGCACTCAAGTCTCAAGTATATAGATGCTAGATTGTACATAATTAGTTTCATGTCTACCTTTGAGCTGAAATCCGCCAGTGATAATAATAAACATAATTATGATTAAATTTCCTCACTCCTCACTCCAATTGAATCTTAAATTATATTATTTACATGAATTTTATTGCAGTACATTTTATTATATTATTATAACACGGAATAGAAATGAAAAAGGGAAAAGTGTCACTTATGACTTAGTCTATAGACTCTAGACTCTTCATTGTTCATGTTTCATGTTATTACCTACATACTACGTACTACATACATCCCACACTACATAGGTAATACATAATACACAGTGAACATGCTTTTTTATACTCATGCTCAAAAATACAAAGACTTAGATTATTCTTTACAAATGACACTTTTAGATACTTATAGATTACAGATACATGAATAAAAAAAATCCTCCAAGTTCCAAGTACGTTTATATTATTATAATTCTAAACTCTAAACCCTAATTCATTTAGCTTTGAAATTTTACCATATTATATATTATAGTATACGTGTACTTTTTCTTGTTGGATTTATTATTGTCGTCAAATTGTAAAAAATACTCAGAGATTATCTACATTCTTTGAAGCAGTTTGTGTGTGTACACATTCGCATATTCATATATGTTTGTAAGGAGTAATAATTTATCCACACTTTTAAATTTTATATGTAATGAAATGCACGAGGCACAAGACACAAGACATAAAAATATACCTGAGAACTGTAGACTTTAGACTGTAGCTATGCATACAAAATAAGGCTAATAATACAAACTTATAATAAACGCCAGTAGATATGCCTCTAGTGTCTAGTGTCGAGTGTAGAGTACAGAGTGTACAATGGGAAAGGAATTGGGGATTGGACAATGGATAGTATATAATATAATCTTCTTAGCCTTTTGCTTTAGCTTAGGTTGAGCCCTCGTGGTTTAAAAGTTTCTCTTTATTACTATCCTCCCGTATATAATGTATATAATATATAATGGTGGATGGTGGATGTTGGATGTATCCACGATAATCTTTCTACCTGGATTAGTGTGGAATTAAATAGAATAGAGCAGCAGACGACAGAGGACAGAGCAGACAAGAAGACAGACTGATACATTGATACATATACATATTATAATATAAATATGTATTCTGTACACTGTACATTGCTCGTACTTCATATTTCATGCATTTGGAATTCAGACGGCTCAAATTCATTTCTTTCGACTCTTGACTTAACTTGAGACTTGAGACTCGAGGCTCTAGACTTTTCTTATATGCATAGTTAAAAGGAAAAGACGTAGATTTTGGATACATATTTATCAGCCTAATTCCTATTATTCCATCCATTCGACACGTCAATTTCCATCCATATAAAATTTAGAATGTAGAATGTAGATTTTGTTGGTTTGTTCATGAATACATTCTATATTATTCTGTATTTTAATGACCATTTACTTATGTTTCTTTTTATTTTTTTATTTTTTATTCCTACTCAGACATCACACATCATCGCCCATCGCATATCATATCACATCACATCACATTACATTACAGACAATACTAAAGGCAAAAAGGCTCAACTCTTGTCTCTTGTCATGGTCTATTAGAAAACTATGAATGAAATTTTATCCATAATTTTAATACTGACAACGAGAGGAAAAGGAAACAATATTAAGTCTAATACTTTTTTATTTTTTTATTATTTCCTATTTCGGTTCATGTGGTTAAAAGTTGAAAGTAATTTGTTTTGATTTTTTATACATATTTTGATGAGATTTAAGTTTTGAATACATTGAGTATTGAATATTCTGGAAAACTAAATCACTCGGCGTATGGTATAATTAGATTTTTCTATTTGCGGATGGGCGATGATGCTTTCCTGTTTGTTGTTTGGTGTTTGTTGTTGTTCTTGGGTTCAAAAGTAAATACGTAGATGCATTTTATGTGTAGAAATATTATTGACATTGATAGTGGCACTGATGTGGATTCTGACTCCAACTCAAAACTCAACATTCGATACTCGATAAGCATGTGTGATTTTTATTGCAAAGATGTTATGTAATATTATGGTACTTTGTCACAGGTCGGGTGTCGGATGGAATATGAAATCCGGGATCCGGAATCTGTTTAGGATGATGGAGTTGAAAGTATTATGAAGAGATGAGTTTATGTAAGAGACGGAGCTGAATAGGGAATGTGGGATAGATATAGATTTAGTCTGTAGTCTATGAAACAAGATTTCTTACCTGCCGCTTCCTACTTAGATCTTAGATACTTTTTTCCTTTTTTCTTTTACACAGAGTGACAGAACAGAAGGGAAAAGTCATGCTTTGCTTTCTCTGTCTCTGCTGCTGTTTCCTCAGCTCAGTAGGAAACTAGATTACTACTGAGCATTGAGTATTGAGCATTGAGCATTGAGATCTTTTCTCTGTCATCTCTGCTCTCTCTCTCTCTCTTTGTTATACTTATATATTATATATAATATGAAAGGGGAAAGAGCAAAGAGTAAGGCAATGGACTCTTTCGTCTTGAACCTTGAGCCTTGAGCCTCTTTTTACCATTTCACACTTTTAGTAACAATGGGCTTTTTCAATATATCACATCACATTTGATGAGTTACCAGTTATCACACATCACATCAAATCATAATAATACTAATAATAATAATAATAATGTATGTAGTACTGTTGTCTGTTGGTGTTGATACAACACTGAACATAGAAAATAGAGCGTAACAAGTCTATACTATCAAGCAAAAAAAAAGGCAGAGAAGGTTTGGGCACTGTAAACTGTACAGTATGTAGTATGTACCGTGTTATGGACCAATATATCACTTTGACATATTATGTACTTATACACCCACAGTCTACATTCTACAAGAGTGAAGAGTAAAGAGACAGAAATATTATTCTTATACTCTTTGATACTTTCTGTATTCTGTATTCGGTATTCTGTTGACAAAAGTGCATAATAGGATATTGGGATATGCTCTAGTCCGTACTCGATGCTCGAAGCTTGATACTCGATACTCGACTCTTGGAAGAACGGATGGATGGATGGATGTATCTCTCTCTCTCTTTCTCTTTCGCTCCGGATTCGTTGGGAAGGAGCACTCGTGAATCATGAAAGTAGTAGAATGTAGTAGAATAAGAAGAAAAGAAAAGTAAGACCAAGATCTCCTTGATACAACACACGTTTTTTTTGGAGAATTTCCATCACCATCACCTTTTGGACTTGGAAACGTTCCATTTAGAGCCTTTGCTTTTATCTGTTCAGTTATGTTATTATAATTCCCGATCCTCCTGACCTTAAATCCATCCACACATATCCAATGTACAACATACAGTGTACAATATACAGTGTACAATGTACAATCCAAGGCGAAGGCTAACACCCTCTACATATAATATAATATAATATATAATAGTCACCATCAGCTTCCTCTTTCATGTGTAGAAAGCATTATACATTATTCTCCCTTCCATATACCAGTTACCAGTAGAAAAAGGAAACCCAAATAAGCAAGTTGAAACTATGTACAAAATGTACAACATATCTATACTATTATATAGATAAATATATATAGCTAAAACCAGATCAGAACCACAACCAAAACCAACCATCCGATCCAACAAAAAAATTCACCAGAATCTAGAATCTAGAATCCAGAATCCTTCTGAATCCGAATCCCGGCTAAATCCCAATATCCCAATCCGAAATCTCCTCTTTCCCCACCAGCCCAAAAAATATTGCAAGACTTATATCCGTGTACACATAAAAAACTGTATTTTTACACACTCACACACCGTACACTGTACACTGTACACCGTACTGCCAAAGACCGAGATGGAAAGAGAAAGCAAAAAAGAGGAAGAAGAAGAGGAGAGAGAGAGAGCATCTAAAACCCAAATCCGAATCCAAGGCGAAAGCGAAAAAGAAAATCAAACCAAACCAAACCAAAACTAGATGTGTCTCTCTGTGTTTTGTGTGATCGTATTCCTATTTGGATTTGGATTCGGATTCGTTTTCGTATTCGTACTGGTGTGTGAATGTACACAGTACGAATACATGTGCGTGGGGAAAATCTTTTGGACAAAAAATATATATAAAATACATACGTGAGGAAGGAAGGAGATGAAGAGATGATTCTATCCTGATTCTCTCGGTTGTCTTTCTTTCTTTCTTCCTTCTGTAGGTCTCTCCCTCTTTTCACCGTCTCTATCTCTTTCTTTCTCTCTCTGCCTTTCTCTTCCTCTTTCTCATGAGGGGATAATATTTTTGTTGGCAGTGTACTCTAATCCACAGTTTTAATGAGGATTGTGATAAGATTTTCCCGGCTGTAGCCGCTCTATCTATCTGTCTATCTACCCTACACTCTGTATTCTGTATTCTGTACTCTGGCTGTGTATTTACACTGTACATAAATCCTCAATCCTCAATCCTGTATCTTCAGCACAAGGCATAAGAAGCAAGGCAAAGGAAGCAAGAAGATACCGCCAAATCTAATCGAAAATGAAACTCTCCTCCAAAATCCAAACTCCAAACTCCAAATTCTACGTCACTTTTATACTTCCTAAAAGAGTCAATGCTCATAATAGTGAATAGACACAAGATACAAGGCACTAAACACCAAACACAGGACCCTGTTAGTTTTTCCGTTTCCCCTCGCCACTCGCCAGTCGCCATACAACATGTAACATAGACGTACAAAGTGTAACTTTTCGTCTCCTTGTCTTGTCTTCTTTTGCCTCCACCAAATTTTTAATGGGGGAGAATTCTAATGAATGAATTTGAATCCTCACCAAAGACCAAAAAGCCTTATATTTTCATAGTTCTAGATTCTAGGTTCTAGTTTCTAGTTTCCATAGTCATGGAAACACTGTCCACTGCACATTGTACATTTTTATGCACGTTTTATGATAATTATTGTAATGAGGACAAAGGGCAATGATTCCTTGAATCTTTCAAATTACGTCATATTCAAGTTTCATGCATTTCTTCCATGTGCAATGAGCACAGTTGACAGTGGAAATTTTTCCATAGTTCAATCTTCAATCACTTTGCTTCTGCCTTTTGTCGACTCGGATCTTGGATTAAATTAAAATGTAGATCAAGGACGAAGGTGATATGAATGGAATTTGTCCAAGACATTTCTAAAATATTTCATCTCCTTATCTTCGGAGGAAGAGGATTTGATTAGAAGCTTAATATTTAATATAAAGACTTGACATTTTTACATGGTACGTGGAAATATCATAGATTATCAGTACAATATAGAACAGAATTATTATTATTATTTACTCGCTCTAGAACTTGAGCTTGAGCTCGGACTCGGACTCAGACTTGAACGGTGGACGATCCTACAAGTAGGAAACGCACAAAAATGAATACACTGCAGAGATCCGGGTGGAAATGTTACACATAATCATAATAATAATAGGAATAGAGCTAAGAGAGATTGTTGAAATCTGAAATCGCATTAGAGCTGTAATGTGTAATGGATATAAAATGAGACAGAGATGAAATGAAATGAGATGGGATGAGACGAGATGAGATGAGATGGAAAGTCGAATTCGAATTTGAGTCATAAAGTATACAGAGAATACAGAAGACACAAGACACGAGAACTACAGCATTAGAGTTGGAGTTTGTCTTGTCCTTGTTTGTATTTCCAAACTATACGTGACAAATCCAGATCTGGGCATTTTGAACACAAAATACAGAGGCATGTAATGCGAAGAGCGAAGATTGAAGAGTGGAGAGGGGAAGAGGAATGCCGCTTGATAGGGAGTATGGGATATGGAATATACTACAGAAATGTGGATATACTGACGGAATACATGTAGAAAATAGAGAGAAAGGCGGGAACGTCGAGTGGAAGCAGCAACTTGTTAGATATTTCCGGACTCTTCCGCAGTCATCTAATACTAATTCTAAATTCTAACAAGTTACAAATATGTAGAATCTAGAATCTAGAAGTCTCAAGTAATATTATACGTACAAAATATACAATGCCATCCATATTTCTCTATCTTCTCTCTCTCGCTCTCATTTTCTCTACTTAAACTTTTCATTGATCTTCATTAAAGGGATTAAGAACGGAATTCAACTACCTAACTCAAACTTAGCTCTCACATCCATCTATCATCTTCCTCTTTCTTTCTTTCTCTCTCTCTCTCTCTCTGTCACAATATATAATATTATTCTGCAAGTCAAAGTTAACTGTGAGTCTCAATTCTAAATTTACACTTCAAAATTTCCTGTACAAAGCTATATCATTGCTTTTATTTATTATTATTACTTTTAGCTTTTAGAATGGTGAGTGGTGAGTGGGAATTTTTGAGAATTGTGTTGGATTTGTAGTATTTTGCAAAATCTCTGACTGGCTGATTTTGCTCAAGCTGCGCTGCTGAAAATATCTACAATCTACAATTTACCATCTACTTTCAACATGAAGATTTACTTGTTTGCAAGTGTTTTTCCTGTGTGTGTTCCAGATTCCAGATTCTAGATTCCATAATGCTCGCATTATTGCCTAATATCCTGTACATTGTCGAATAATCTGCATAATACATGTACATGGAGGCCATGTACATAGATATACACTATATAATATATACATACATGTGTACATGTATACATACAAACTGGAGAACAGGAGAAACTCAACTAACTCTGAAAGACTATGACATGTGAAAGAGTGAAAGAAAAGCTTTAGAGTTTATGAAAATAATTAATAGAGATAATGGTCCGTTTGTTTTGTTCTCTCTCTCTCTAGTGTTTTCCTTCCTCCAAACGTGTATTTGGAGTGTGGAGTGCAGAATCATTCCCAATGTGTCTCTCTGAGAATCTCATGTATGTATACTGTATACATGTAGACATGCAGTGAAAGCAGTAAGCATTAAGTAGTGTATTATCATTATCATACCACTTGATATTATTATTTAACATTCTTCTCTTCCTTCGTCCTTCCTTTTTACTTTCCTTCTCTTTCTCTTCTCTACTTTCTAAAATTCTGCATGGATTCAACAGTACCTTCCTGTCATATGTAAACATGCATTCCATTTTCTATGGATATTATACATACCTATCTTATACTGTGTTAACTCGTCGTTGGGGTATGCAGACTGTAGACTCTAGAATCTAGACAGTGGAATCTGGATGAGGGACATATGATTAAAATTGGATTAGACTAAACTCTTTAGAAACTGTTTAGAAACTGACCCAAGAGATTCCCCCAAAACTGTATTCTCTCTTACACAATCCTACACAATACACAACGAACATTATACATGCAGAGTCGTCTATTCCATATTCCACATATTTTACGTGTGTGTAAAATGTACAATGTAAAATATACAGACATGCATTGATCATTTACTATTCATTCCTCTCATATATGATTGTGTATCTAGTAGGAGTAGAGTGTACAGTATACAGAGTATACAGTGTACATGTGATGTACTTGGTTATTTAGAAAGGTTATGCAAATGCTTGAAAATGAAAACACAAGGCACAAGGGAAGTGAGAGAAAGAGACAGCTTACGTATCTATCTTGTACTTTGTGCTTTGGATGCTGAATGTTAATACATAAATATATGAGAGATGAGAGAGTGAATGAGTGACTTACCTAGAGTACTGGTGCTGGCTAGATTTGAAGTTGACGTTGGAGAGTTTGAGATGACTGTGGCGGATGATGATGAGTGAAAGTCCGGGCTACTACTACACAGTTTCCTGTTACTTCCCATTCCAATCCCAACTCCAACTCCAGCTCCAAGTCCGACTCCGACTGCTACTCCTTTGGGTCTTTTCAGAGGAGACGGAGAGGACGAGCGTGTTCCTGATGCTCCTGTCCCCGTTCCTGCTCCTATACTATTCATACCTATACTCATACTCATGGCTGTCGTTGTCGCGGACGTAGAGATATTTCCAGTTTGGGTCGTCAAGTCCATCCCGGATACAATTTTAGGATAATCTGAACAGAGAATACTACCAGCTCCAACTTCCGCTTTAATACTTCCCTGTTGAAACTGGAAAGTATAAACCAAAATACAAAATGTTAAATATTAGCAATGTATATAGAATGTACATTATGTACAATCTACTCTGTGTTGGTTGTTGGTTGTTGGTGTTATTCAAATTAAAAAGATGAATGGATTATAGAATTTACCCGCATCATAATATCTACTTTTATATAAAACATTTATGCAAAAAAACACAGCAAAAGTACTGGACACAAAACACTGAAATGTATGAAGTATGAAGTACGAGACAAAAGGACAGAGAGACGCGAAAAGAGTGGCAAGTCTTTTTCGTGCATGTGTCTCCTGTCTAGTGTCTAGTGTATGCAACATTCGCTATTAGTTGGACACAGACACTAGAGAACCGAATCCGAAGAAGAGAGATTTTGTACTCTAATGTGATACATTAAATGGAGTTGACTTTGCCTCCAGCTTTCCGTCTCCCTCCTCTCTTCTCTCTTCTCTTCCTGGACAACTTTTCCCTTTTCCTCCTTTTGATTTGGAATGTCGAGTTTTGAGTTGGACGACCAGAATTCAACTTGAACTTCCCCAATGAATTCACGTCTCTCGTCCTCGTTCTCTATCTGGAAACCCAAAGCCAAATCCGATGTGAAGTTGGAATTGGAATCGGAATCAGAATCGGAGTTGGAGTGTATGCCAAAGCCAAAGTCATATTCATACGCTTCAGTTGTACATATTCTCATGCATTCATATAACTTATATGAGGAATCAGGATAATAATGATACAAGATACAAGTTGAGCTAAATCCAAGTCCAAAGCCAAAGCCGCGGCTATCAGGATGAGGATGAGCTCTTTTTGGATTAATCCATATCCCTTCCTATCAGCTTTCAGCTACACATAAAGACCGACCAAACGACCAACAGACACAGACGGCCAAGTAGACCTGCCAACATCAAAGTCTAATGCACACAGCACATAATACATAACACGTAATATACACTGCACACTGTAAATTGTAATATCTCCATCTCCCTTCTTTCTTTTAATAGCTCTCACGTCTCAAGTCTCAAGCTAATCCCTAATCTCTCTATCTCTACTCTCCACAATACACAATACACACATCACACAGCCATAAACACACACTGCACCGTCAACCGTCAATCGTATTATTTATGATTACAAAACATCTTTCCTTTCCTAACATCTACAAGCTACAAGCTACAATCTACAGTTTTCATGTACATTGTACATTTAGTTCATAAAATTTTGTGATTGAAGAGCAAATGACGTATAATGCATAAAAATATTTGCCTCGTATTTTTTAAAGATAGATGCTAGATGCTAGATGAGGTGACTCGATGAGTCATTAGAATATTCCTGATCCTGGTCATGATGACTTGATGAGTATTATATTATTATTATTAACTATTATCATTTTGATTTACAAGACTGTAGTTATAAATTATAATTGTAATGCACTTCTTTACATTATTTGTTGTGTGCATAATTCATAGAAAAAAGTTGGTAGATTCAAAGTTAAAGTAATTTCAAATTTCAAACATACAAATTTTTTGCTGTATGCAGTGTGTAAACAATATGTAATAATAATATGTATTACGCAAGCAGTGAAAAAGGTAATGACCGTACAGTGGTTGTAGTTGCAGTAGTATAGTAGTAATGGAAAATGGAAACTCTGTTCTATGTTCTCAGTTTGTCGGAACACTTGCTATTATTCTAAATTCTGCATGTATTTAGCTACTGTCATTCAATGTGTTGTAGTACACGGTATACGGTATTTGTACATTTGTACATCTTCCTCATCTTCTCTCTGAATCTCTTTCTGTGTCGGTCTCGGTGTAGCTAGTAGCAGATCTAGAGTCTAGAATTCAGAATCTAGATCCCTCGAAATTCCCTCGTTTATCCATTCCCTCTGCATCTATATTCTATATGAATTATTGGATTAGAGTTTATCTACATTTATAAATACATACATGAAAAGTATGCATGTCTTTGTCTATGTATACAGTGTACAGTATGGAGATTTTGATGTATTATAGATTATATCGTGTTAGCTGGATGCTGGATATGTCCCTCTCTCTCTCTCTGAGTGTCTTTATAATACTTGTGTATAGGCTGATCCCCGTAGATTTCATTTACGAATTCATTACTATCGATTATCCTTTAATCTACCTACTATATATTTTACTTTTAATATGTACTCTGGACTCTAGAATCTAGAATCCAGACTCTAATGTGTACACATTATATACATATATATATATATAATGTGTATTCTGTATTATGTGTCCTTCTTTACAAAGGTTTTATACGTGAGAGTGGGTGTCCGAAACATATACAAGCTACAGCTACAACTTCAACTGCAACTACACAGATCCAAAATCCCCAAAACACGTCAAACATTTTCTCCTATTTCCATTTTCCACATACATATCAAATATTAAATACTTTTATTATACTTGGTTTCAAGTTTGTTTTTTTTTACATTTTTACATACCACAATTTAATTTTGACGTCACGAGGATTGAGAGATGTGATTGTGAGTGTGATTGAGAGTGTGATGATTTTAGATTTTAGGTTTGAGATGTGAGACACAAACACTCAGTAATAATGTAATATTTACATTCAGGATTCAGGATTCAGAATTCGCACAGAAATAATAAATATCGAGTATTTCCTCACACATTTCTACAAAAGGACAAACGACAATGCTTCACAAAATATTATAATTTATAACTTTTAAAACTGCAATGAGAAATATTCAAATTCAATAAAAATTTGATATTGTTTAATATTTTACATTTTTTCAAGCAATGAGTTTGAGCTTGAAACTTGAGATTAAAGGTGTGTGGATTGTGGCTTGGATTTTAATTTTTTATATTTGTAATTCGTAATTTGTCCACTATAAAGTATCGAATGAATACTCAAAATGCTATCGAGTATCGAGTATCAAGTGGATGCAGGTACTTGAAATTACACATTTCACATCTATCTCTATCTCACAAATATGACTATGTATTTTCTGTTACTCTCTAGTGTATAGTGTACTCCATTGATAACTAAGTCATAAATAGAAAATATCTGTATTTAGTATTTATACATGAAACCCGATTGGATTTGTTGTTTTGTACTTTCCGATTAGCACAATCGATTAGTGGCTTTCGATCCAATCAATCCAATTCAATTGGGGAATTAATCATGAAAATACTCAATACTCGCTTTTAATAGTAATGATAATCATATTTTAATACACAATAATAATATTATTTAATAGTTAGTTTGTGGTCAATCTAATAAATTATTATAGATTATAGATATTTTAGCATTACCATGTGTGTATTAGGTGTGATATAGGATATAATGCTTACCAATCCAATCTATTATTGTTCCTGTCGATATGTGTGATTAAGAATAATTGTGATTTTTTGATTTGACGGAGACTCTCCTTTGTCGGCCAGTCAACAGTCAACATAGAATGGAGAAAATATATATAACCTGTCGGTCTCGTTTATTCTTCCTATCAAAATTATCCTAATCACTAGTCACTAATCTCAGGGTCTAAATCGCTCACTCTCGTCTCTCAACTCTCGACTCTCGCCCTTTGTCGTTTGCTCCTCGTTACAACATTATCATAATATATTGTGATACATGATAGAAACTTTATTTAGGTTTACATTTACCTGTAGCATTTTTATATGATTACTGCTTATACTTTTATATAATATTATATATGTACATGTAAACTTGATACTTGCATGAGAGTTGCAGCGTACAGTCTGTACAATGTACATCGCACAAGCTTGGCGTTTCACTCTTTTTTATCTGTTTTCCCCTTCTTGAAATAAAAATATATAATTAGGAAAAAAAACTGCCAACTCCTGTCACTGTCTCAATTTTCAATTTTCTATTAAGTATTTTGTATTTTGGTCCAAATCTAAGTATTTGTTTTACATCATGGATAATGTATATTTCCAATAATAGTATTAAGTACAATTATTAATGATTAGTAGAGATTATGACATTTGTAATGTAATTTTTATTACTATTGTTTAGCCAATGAATTTCGATTTTGTTAGAGGCTGGAGAGGAAAACAATTCAAAGCTCAACCGTAAGCTATAAGATATGAATCAAAGAAATTAGGAAAAATGTTAGCAAAGTTATTATTATTATTTGTATAGTGTGGGTATTGTAAATACGTATCTACGTTGTACAATATGAATGGAAGATTAAGAATGCATAGTGGACTTTGCGACCTCGTGTTAAATATGGTACTTTTGTCAACATACTACAAAATGTATTATTACAAATTATTAATAGTAAATAGGTAAGTGAAAAACATGATTCTTGTTGTACAAAGTTTAATGTGTAAAATTGAAAGGCAGTAATAATTAAAAAAAAACTAATAACCCAGTACAATGATCAATAATAAAATGTTGATTGATACTGTAGAAAAGGAACATGGTTCAGTTTTTTGAGTTCTGGGCTGTGATTGTGATTATCTCTTGTTTCTTCACATTTCAATGACGCTACATACCTATACACCCCATATTACACACTACATGCATAATACATACATAGTACTTTTAGATATAATATTTTTGTAAATTACTTAAAATCTCTCTTCCTTTGCCTTGCTTGGTGTATAATGTATAATCATGAATTATGACTGTAGAAATATCTGCATTTGTAATTTGTAACTGCAGCGTCAACTATTAACTGTGCACTGTGCATGCAGCATTTAGCAGGGTAATAAATAACAAAAATGGATGTAAATTATAATCAATTATTATGTGTACTTCTTGTTCTAGAATCTAGAAGCATTTTTTATTACTTAGAGCTGATTACAAAGAGTTGGGAAATGGCAAGTCCAAGACAAAAGACAAAAGGACTGAAAACTGAAAGTATCAAGGTATCAAGGAGGAATTTCAAATTTCATTTTATTAAACCTCCCTTTAATTCCTCAGCTCAAAGCTCAATATACTATTTATTGGCTATTAATTAAAAGTACTTGGAGTTAAAAAGAATAGTAATAATAATTAGAAATTGGAAATGTGATACTTGCTAATTCCTAATTGAGAAATTGATGATACTTGATACTTGCGTGTTTTATGTACACTATACACTAAAGCTGTAAATTGTAAACTCATATTTGTACTTGGAAACCTAAAATACTTTGATAATGATGTTGACAATAATAATAATGGTAATAATATCATGACCTATTACATTCAACCACGTTGCAAATTCCAAAAGGAATGTCCATTATCCATCATCAATTACCAATTACCAATTTGAGACGTTTGCCGAAATGCTTTAAAAATCCTTCACCCTGCTTCAGCAAATGCTTTACAAGTAAATGTGCATAAAGTATCAACTGTATCAAGGCAAAGAATATTATAAGAAGAGTAAAAAGAAGAGCTATAGACTATCGATATTGAACATTGATATCAAAGTAAAATGCAGACAGAGACCTAAAGGCAGAAACGTTTACATTTTACATACATTGCACACTGCACACTAAACATACAATACACAATGTGATGCTACTGCCACTGATGATGATGATGATGATGATAATGATGCTCTTACCAACTGTTGCTGAGCTCGAGATTCGACAGGAGTTTCACGATCCCGATCACGGTCTCTATCTCTGTCTCCCCGGTCCGACCTTACACCTTGACCAAATTCCAAATTTTTTGTCAAGCGCCAAGCTTCCGCAAAAGTTTGCATAGCACTTTCAAAATCCATTATTTGTATATGTAACTTTTTTATAGCTAGTAGTTATTAAATTATGTGTAAACTTGCAACTTTTGTTTATTTCTTACTAGTTACATTTTTTGTACAAATTGTGAACAGTCAAGTCAAGAACAAAAAGAGGAAGAGTCACAAGTCCTTTTAATTTATATGTATAATTTTTCTTTTATAGTTTTCTTGTGATTTGTGATTTTGGATGTTTAGTATAAAGTACACACACTTGGTTTTAACTTTTGAGTGGTTAAAACTGCTGATTGATGAGTGATGAGTGATGAGTTTTCACTGCTTCATTTCTCTCTTTATTTACACAATTGGTGTTAGAATGACACTAATTAGTCTGTTGAATTACCTATATCTCTTTTATATTTAATCGTTGCAGTTTGTATTTTGTAGTTCATAGTTCAGTTCAGTTGTAGGTTGTAGAATGTACAAACAGTACAGCTTGCACAGTTACATATATTGCAAGTACAATTACGATTACGATTGGATTCAATTTCATGTAGTGTATCAAATTCACACATCATCCTTATTTTATTTAAGTAAAGACAATGGGGAGTCTGCACATGTGTCTCGCTATAAGCTACACTCGAAACTGTACACTCTATACTCTATACAGTATTCACTATTCACACGTACGAGTTAAACACTTGTCCAATATCCAACGAGTTACTATTTTTTACTTGTAATTTCTAATTTATAATGTCAATACTCAATGCTCAATGCTCAATACTGTCCAGCGCACTTATCATATTGTTTTATGTCAAATGGAGGAGAAAAGGGGGGAAATAATTCCAGTTTATACACTTTATTATGATGTTGGTTGGTTGGAAGTTGAGCGAAGACTGAATGTACGGACAACATAGAGTTGACTGTAACTGTAGCTTTAGCCGTGTTTGTATTTGTATCTGTTTCTGTGAATGAAGGGAAGGGAAAACTCTTCTATCTCTTTCTGTTTCTGTCTTTTTACTTGTTCTCTTTTCTCTATTCTCTATCTCGTCTTCCTTTCCACTAGCACACCGCCGTCGGATTTACTTGTACTTCCATCACCAAATCCCATGTATGTATGTAGTGACACTCTGGATCTGGATGTGGATGTAGGCTCTAATGCTGCTGCTGTAAACGTAGCACATGGACATCTCCATACGATCTTTTGATAGGATACGGTATGCGGTATAAAGTGTAGAATGTAGAATGTAGAGTTTATATAAGTTGGTTGGAAAAGGATTACCCACGAAACGACAAGGGACGAGAAGGAACAAGGACGAACGTCAAATATATGAGGATTTGGGAATGGGATGGGATGTAGAATGTAGATATTGTAGATGTATGTAGTTTCTATGTGTATGGAGTATAAAACCCAAGTTTTGAGTTTTGTTCGTATAACGTCCAACTTAATCCGCTAACCCGGCAATAGATAATCCCATCGACGCTCTACGACTTCCAATTCCAATCCCAATTCCAATTCCAACAAATACAACGTGCAACGTACACACTCTGAGATATGTAGATGGATGGATGGATGGATGCGAGTCACATGTATGTATTTTATATCAGAATCTGCAATGTACAATATACAATGTACAGTGTACAGCCAACACAGCACAGGATCACAGGATTGGATTGGATAGGACGGATTTATCCTCTATCCAAAATCCAAATCCTCTTTCTTTTTTCTTTCTTGTTACTTTTTCTCAAAACTCTCAACTTAAACTTGCATAGAGTTTCTTCTTCTTTTCCTCAGCTTTGCTTTCCTTTGAGCTTGAATTTGAGCTTAGTGAGATAAAAAAAATAAATAATGAATAATGATAATAGATTAAAAATTATAATTTATAATTTTCTTCTTCTATTCCGTTTTCTGTTTACCTAGAGTACGTACAAACTTGACTATATTTTATATTTTATAATCCTCTCATTCAAAGTCAGGGTTTTGGATTTGGAATTTTGGATTTGGGATTAACTTTGAGCTTTAGCTTTAGATGGGAAATGTTATGGAGTATGGAATATGGAAGATTAGGATTTTATTCTTAAGAATGTGAATGACTTGGAGCTGGATGAGGAATGAGGAATGAGGAGAAGCTAATTAATTTTGATTAGTAAGTTTCAATGTGGCGTTACTGTGATTATTTATGTGTTTTTTAACGTCTTCTGTAGACAGAGATGAGAATATTATACAGACGTGGATAATCTCTTCAGAATCTAGAATCTAGAATCCACAATGTAGAATACAGAAGTTGTTAAGAATATTATTAAAAGTGATCAGTGTGACAGTATGATGTTGATGACTTATAATTTGTAACTGGCTGTTGACTGTTGGACGTTGGATGTAAAGATTGAATCTTTGAGGGAGTTGAAGTTTCAGATAGATTGGTGTAGATAAATACAGATGGATGGATGATGGGGAGAGTGAGATTGAGAGGAGCTGTAGATTGTAGAGGAGGTGATGTTGATGTTAATGTTGGTGGTGGTGGTAGGAGTGATTGAGACTGAGAATCTGTTGAGACTTGAGACGTCTAGAGTCTAGAATCTAGAGATGCTGTAAGATCAGCCGTAGTGTAAGGACTGAATTTTGAGAGAATAAGGAGGAGAAAGTTAAGTAGATAGAAAAGACGGGGCAAAAAACACTTGAAACTCCAACGTCTACCGTCTAATGTCTAAAGGATGCTGTAGAAGTAGAGTGAGTTGAGTTGAGTTGAGTAGAGTAAGAGTGGAAGAGAGAGAGAAATAGGGATTCTTTGAGCGTGGATTCGGGTTGTTCGGGGTGTATCCTAGCGAGTTCTCTTGTATTATTCCCGGGTAATCCTATCGCCAGTTAGAGGCTAGAGTCTTCATTCGAAGGCTGGTTCTAACGAAGCTTTGGGCTTTGAGCATGACTTGTTTCTCTCTCGAATCTCGAATCTCGAAACTCGAAACAACTTGCTTCTCCTCTTCATCGTCTTATAGTTTTCTTGGCTTGCCTTCCCTTCCTTTCCTTTGGTCTTTTATTCTCCTGCTACGTCTTGGCTCTTAGCGTGTCTCGTTTCTCCTTCTTTCCCTTTACAAAAGTATAGCAATATTAATGTTGCGTCTAGTGTCTAGCATCTAGAATCTAGAGCGTCTAACGTCTAAAGTCTAGATTCTAGTGTACATTATTATACTATATTTTACCCTCAATAAACTTGCTTAGGCTCTCGACCAACCTAACGCGTTCTCCTTACACACATATATATATAGAATTACCTCCTGCTCTCTTCTTCTATACTCTGTGTTTCTGTATTTTGTGCTGCCTCAAATCTCAAGTCTCAAGTCTCAAGAGAGTGCTCAGATGTATTCATCTCCTCGTCCATCCCATCCCTTTCCACTGCAACCCCCTTCCACTCCCAACTATCTCCTGTCCATTCCTTCTTGCCTTTACTTATCCATTATCCACTATTCATAATCCAGAATAATAACTAACAACTTGTGGTTTCCATGAAAAATGGCTGTTTATTTCAAGATGTACAATGCACATTGAACAATGTTCACTCATTCACTCTTCACACAAAAATATCAAAAGTTGATACTTGATACTTGATGCAATTTAAATTGGACAACTCTCAACTGCTCAACTCTAAAGTAAAAAGTAACTGAATATTCGACATTCGGCATTATTTGTCCCATGAAAAATAGACAATGTTTTTGTTTCTTTTTCCAGCCTCATGTTTTTGTTTATTATATGCATGTAATTTCATCAAGTCTTTATGCTTTTTGGACTGCACAAACATTTGTATTTTTAAAAATGAATTTTGGAATAAACGATTATTTACTATTTACTCTGTGGTAAATATTTGTATCATAAACAGAACTTCCAGTTCTAAATTCTAAAGATACTTTTATGTTTTCGTATCACATACAGATAAAATGTATAAAGCATCAAGCATGATGCACATTGGAAAATTAAAAAACTTTGTTAGTCTTATTCATCGGGTACAGTGTACAGTGTATTATGTTTGTACTCGTTTTTCGGTTTTTTCCGTGTATGAAACAAAGTTTTATACACTATAAATGTATCACGTACAGTGTACAGTTTGGAGTGCAGAGAGCAGAGACTAAAAAGTAGAAAGTGATGGATTTTGAACTATGGAAGCGTGTTGGTCTTAGACAGTTTTAAGTCAAGGAATTAAACGGTGTTTTTTGATGAAGAAACTTTGATCGAGTAATAATTTGCATTGAGAGAAAAGGGAGAAAAAGACGTGGAGTGAAAGAGAAGGAGAAAAAGTAATAATGACGAAAATTTAACACTTGGGCGTTTAGTAATCCATGAAGCTCATGGAAACTTTATTCATATCATATATAGGTGTCCTGCTCCAAGCAGAGTCTAGAGTCTAGATTCTAGATTCTACAGTCCAGAGTCCCAGAAGAAAGAAGACAGAAAGCAAAGAAATAAAGCAAGGGAGAAAATAAGACATAAGACATGAACCGCAAGGAACCAAAAGTAACTCATCCCCTACACTCTCCACAGAAGAACATAAAAAGACCAAAGAACTTTAAAGACGTATACTTTTTGTCTTTGCTTCTCCTTTTTCTTTTTCTTCTTCTTGTTCTAAACTAACTACAAAACATTCAAATGAAAAATATTGGAATTCATAAGATGGAATATAAAATTTCCCTGCATATCTATTATATAAAAGGCGCTGTGCATGTGGGTGTGTGTCAAGGCGTAACATTGAACAACACTGAACATTGGACGTTGTATATTACAACAGAAAAAGTATTGCAAAAGTGTATAATGTATAGTGTATAATAATGAGAGTGGTGCTGGTGGGTAGTCAGTAGTCTGTAGTTGAGAGGAAAAATGATCGAGTTAATTTGAAAGTTTTTGGGGTCTAAAAGTATTAGACGGAGGTATTATGATGAACGTGCTTTCTTGGAATATATCTGGCATTAATTCTCTATACTCAAAATGTCCAACAGCTTCAACTCTCCTTCTCTCTCTTTTTCTATGTGTTCTTTCTCCTTTCTTTCTTTCTTTCTCTCTCTCTTTCTCTCTCTCTGTCTCCACCCAAAAACACCAAACCAAGAACAAAACACGAGGAAAAATACATTTTAATCTTTCTCTAGCAATTTATTTCCCCGCCACAAAATTTCTACTTATTTTCTCTCTCTCTCTTTCTCTGCTTTCGCTTTGCTTTCGGTTTGCTCTGGAACTCTGGAACTCTACAATGTCACGACGCACTAACGGCACTGGGATTTAGAATCTTAACTAGCGAAAACTATCTAAACCTTAAGTTTTAGATATAAATATTTTCAAGGAATTATTACCCTCTTTGTTACCATGTATGTGTGTGTAGATATCTATACATCTCGATATGTATACGGAGCATGAAAATGAAATGATATAGATAATATAGCGTACAGAATACAAAGAGTAATTCACAAGTGAAAGTCCGTCGTCTCCGTTCGTTCTTCCTCTTCACCCTCGTCTACGTCGTTGGCTTCGTTTTCGTCTCCATCTTCGACTTGCCCAAAAAACATGTACTCTAAACTCTAAATGCTCCATGAAGACGAAGAAAATGATGATGATAATGGTGACTATCTACGATCTACTATCTACACAATACTTTCTACTTTCTCCTATCTAAGCTAAGCATGACAAAAATATACATGGTAAAAGGATGGTCACAGCTCAGAGAAGACGGGAGAATTGTATAAAAAC
This sequence comes from Sminthurinus aureus, assembly GCA_034698265.1. Taxonomy (NCBI): domain Eukaryota; kingdom Metazoa; phylum Arthropoda; class Collembola; order Symphypleona; family Katiannidae; genus Sminthurinus; species Sminthurinus aureus. Next base: position 11,394 of record JAQGBH010000376.1, on the reverse strand, counting down.
TCCAACAAACCATTTCCCAGTAACTGCCTTTCTCCAACAGTCTAACAGCTATAACCATCTGATTTGCCTTCTGTTTCTCCCTAATTAGGCCAGTAATTGATCTAATTCTTCATTCTAAGCCGTTTAATAATACATATTATGGACAACGACCCTTGTTTTATCTATCTACAGCAAATACAAGTACTTCACGTCTCATGTCCGATGTTCATCTTCTTTCTTACATCTCCATCTCCATCATTTATCCATCTAATATATAACTGCTGAGTAACGATATGTGTGTGAGTAACGAGGAAAAGATGTGCTAAACGTAGGACAGTATACGAAAAAAGTGGAGGGAAGAAGAAAAAAAGCATTGTTGTTCGTTGTTGCTTTGAACTTTGAACATAACCAAATGCAAGAACTGACAATTAGTCTGCTTTTTCATATTCATAATATTCAATTTTCTGTATAAATACGAAATACGGGTTGTGTTTTTAAATTATAAATCGCTTTTAAAATTTATCTGTATAGATAATAAATATTAAAGTCGTAGTTATTATAATATTCAGGTCTTTTGTCTTTTGGCGGTTTAGAGTTTAGAGTTTGGAGCTTGGACATAGGGGAAGATTTTGTATTGTGTTTGTCAGAAAAGAGCCAGAAGAAGAATTGGAATCGGAATCATATAGTCACCCATCCAGATTCTTTATTGACTTGAAGATTTATCACGAGAGTGAGAGGAGCCGAGCCGAGCCGGCTGAGGAGAAAGAGGATTCGAAAGAGACGCCTTTGCATTATATTTCTGTTCCTATTCCCACTTAATTCCTATTAATACTTTTAATACACAAGCAAAACCTTCTTGTTTTCTTCTGCTTTTATTCCTTCCATTTCACTCTCTTTTTGTCTCAAGTCTCTATATAATTTTCTACTCCAAACCCCAAATATGTTTCCGTTCAGACAAAACATATTATGCATGTACAATGTACAGTATACAGCGAAAGCGAGAGGGAGAGAGGGCGAAAGACAGAAAGAGGGCAAAGCATTAACATTTTATTCCACTTTTGCTCCCTCGCTCTTCCTTTCTATTCCCTTTTCTATCTTTACAAATTTTGAGAATCAAGAATAGGGAAATTTCTTCACTTTTCTCCTTTTCATTCTCATACATTTAGATTCTAGAATCTAGATACTAGATACATGTAGTTTATCCTAATAAAATGGAAAGTCTCAACTTGTTCTTCTCCTTTCTCCTATCAAATTCTTCTTGTTTCTTCAAGTTCTAAACTCTAAACACTAAACAGGGCAGAAATCCTCAGAAAACCCCGACACATTTACCGCCCCGAATTCTCATCAGAACAACACACTCTATACTTCTATGCAGCATGTACAATGAACAATGTAGATTGAACATTGAATATTGAACAAAAGAGAGTCTAGCGTCTAGCGTCTAGAGAAAAGTATCCTACAAACTACAAAATAAAGTGGTTATTTACTCACATCAGGCAATTATAATCCCAGCAATCGAGTTTTGAGCATTGAGTATCCAAGATTCAAACAAGAGTTTGTGCATTGTACATTGTACATGTATCCATTTTCTGTTTACCATTAAAGCACATTCAAGGCTGAAGAATTCTGTTTATTGTTTTACATGTCTTAGGTCTTAGTTGGTGGGTGTTGGGTGTTGGGTGCAGGGTGTATAAAGAAACTTATCTCCATGAAATTATGCGGTTTAATATGTTCGTATATTTGTAATTTGCAGTCGTAGATCATAATCATATATTTTCCTACAATAGGCAAAAGACAAAATATAAAATACATGACACATATTTTACGAAGATGAAGGGAACAGTCTGCCACCATTTTAATCTCTACCACTGAAATATTTCATTTATTTCATTTTCTCCACCAAATTTGTCTCAAGTCTCAAGGAAAAAGATCCGCTTCGGATTTCGGATGTGACAGAATACAGAATACCTACAGAACAAAGATACATTACTTGAATTTACAATGTCCAATTCCCTATGAATATAAAATATGGTCAGTATTAAATAAAATTTTGTTTCGATTCGGCATTCCGTGTTCGTATGTCTTATGGCTTATGGTTTATGGCAAGAAAAATAAGGTATGATAAATGATAATGAAAGCTCCTAGTTTTACAGTTTACAGTTTACAGAATTACTATTGAGTATTGAGTAATATTCAACATTCAGCAAAGTATACGCAGTTCCACTTTATTTTAAATGCAACTCCAAGCTCCAAACTCCAACAACTCAACTCCCATTCCGTCTCATTTATGTACATTTTTTCAATTTCCAATATAAAAACTTAACTGCACTAAACTAGACTAATAGAATATCCAATTTCCAATCAATCAATAAATTCTATTGACAAGACAATAATTTACCTCAGCCGGATGAGCTTTTGCAAAATGAACGGACGGAAATCGAATTGTCTACTGTCTGTTGTAACTTTTCTGTAAATGAACATACCTGAAGTTTCGAGTCTCGAGTCTGGAGTCAGAAGTCAGGAGTCAGGAATCGTCATAAAACTAAAGAGGATAAACATTTATACTGGATACGGCTATTCTTTGTTGTGGAAATTGAACAATGCGAATGTGAAGTTTTTATGTCAATTTTTATGATGATTATGCTTTATTATACTAATTGGGTCAAATATCAAATGTACCTTCTGTCTTCTATCTTCTAACTTCAAATCTTGAGAGGCAAAATGTAGGCAAATACAAAAGACAAACACAAGAATAATTGTGAATGTGTCAACTGTAAACTGTGCCTTGTATATTGTACATTGTACAATTCACATCATATTCTATACTTTACAAATTTCTCACTATTTACTTTTATTGTACTTGGTAAAAAGTGAGTCTAAATTCTAAATTCTAAACTCTAAATGCAATTTTTAATTTTGGAAGAGGGTATTTTGAGAACAAGAAGGGAAAATTCTCGAAACATTTCTGTGCAGAAATGTTGAGCAGAAATGTTGAGCTGGACAATCTGGAATCTGGACGATGGACGATGGAAATGAATCTGGTATTTATTCAGCATGTAAACAGTGTACAGTGTAAGGAATACCCATTACCCATATTTCATTTTAGATGAGACGTTTGGATTGATTATGGTCCGTTTTGTTTGTGCAAACGACCCAATAAATGGATATGTACGCTATGTGTTATATGTTATGTGTATTCAGTATTCATAGAGGAGAAAAAAAGAACCCTCTTCCATCTTCCAGTGGAATACAAATTGGGTCATACTTTGCACGCTTGACGCGAGGCAGAAGACCAAAGACAGAAAGGGAGATGAAGCGAGAGAGAGAGAAAAAGTACCGCTTTGCTAGTACTGGTTCTTGCGGCTCCAATTTCCACAGCTTATTGTCTATCCCCCTCTACATTCTACACCATAGTTTATACACTGTACACGCTCCGCACTTAAGTACATACTACATACATAAAGGGTAATGTGTAGTAATGTGGGCGAAAATATAGAGATACAAATATGAATAGTGAATAGTGAATAGACACAAGAAACTAGATTCAAGATATAAGATACAAGATACACGTGACTGGAGTCTGCAGTCATACAGTGTTGAAGGGGTTAGTTTCTTTGTCTTACCACGTACATTGTACATCGTTCCTATAAAGATAACTGGCAACTGGCAAGTGATTATTTACTTTACTTTGATGCTGTTTGCTGTTTGCTATTTTCCACTTTCAACTGCTTCTTCGGAGATTGTTTAACTAAATGTGAAATTTGATGCTCATCCTTTTTATTCTACTATTCCATCGGAGACAAGAGATAATAAACAAATGGAATGTCTACAGTCTAAACTCTACACCCTACAGACTATAGTCTACACACTGTAGTTTTTACATTAATAACTTCTGTATTACATATTATATACATGCGTGATACTTATATCATTCAACGAGTATCGTGAATATGGTTTAAAGTTATGCCCAATGCTCAATGCTCAAGTATTTTGGCATGATTTTGTCTCCCTACGCTATGAATCATGAATCACTTGACTATAGGAATAATATAGGAAAATGGGATGTATGACGATGATACGTTGATGATTCTATGAGCTATGAACAGAATGAGGCGAGTGAGTAAAGTGAGGATTCACATAAAATTCCTAGAATTCAGGAAGTTTTCATTCATTTCTTTTCTGTTTTGACAAATCCCTTTCTCTCTCTCTCTCTGTCTCTTTACATTCTGCATTAGTTTACTAGAAGCTAGAAACTAGAAGCTAGATCCATGACATGACGACATTTCAGTCTTCCATTCTTCCGTTCTCTCAAGGAATACTTTCTACTTGATACTTGAGACATCCTATCTAGACTGTAGAATGTAGAATGTATGTAGACTGTAGATAAACTCTATTCCTATGTGATACATATATTATATATCTGCATAATTTGGATCTCAAGTTTTAGTGGTTTAAAAACACACATATGACAATGGGAATTGTAAGTCCAAGCTCATTTTTGCAACACTCTTTACTATTTTACTATACTTTTATTTTAGTTTTGCTGAATCGTCTCCTTCTGCTTCTTCTAATCTAAGCAATTTTTATGCGTGTGGCTTGTGTTTTGGTTTTCAATGACAAGTGACAAGACAATAAAATGAAATATGGAACATTTATATTATATTTTATATTTTATGGTGTATTTGTCTGGAGTTTCAAAAATATGGAAATTTGAGAATTGAGCAGGGAAAAGAAGGTAATAAAATTGCATGTACTAGTTGATTTGTTTGGGGTTGCAAAGCAGGCTATGGGTTACAGATAGCAGATAGCTAAGTTTTAAAGGTATACAAGAAATAAGTACATGAATTTATCCATAAAAGTGTCTTAAACGTGAATTTTTAAAACAGCTTTTAGTTTATAAATTAAACTTGTATATGGTACATGTAGTGTGTATTGTACAATATACCGTTCTATTTATTTGTCGTTCGCCTGCCTTGAATCTTGAATCTTGAGTTCAGAAATTTTGCAAGAATCAAGACTTAAGAAGAGAAAGAGAGAGAGAAAGCGTGCTGCTTGTAATTCTAGTCATGTATTTTTTTGTAAAGAATTGGCTGACTCGGAATCAGAGCATGGATGTAGGATAGAGGATGTATGAGCCATTGTACAAGGAATAAAGAGTAGCTGGATACTGGATACTGGACACAGTTAAGAGTGAAAGATTGTCTAATTACTTGTTCTTGGGGTTAACTCAACCAAATTATAATGACTGATGTACATTGTACATATGTACAAAGTCTAGACTCGAGACTCTAGAGTCTAGACTGTTCTGTGCTCCGTATTCCTTATTCCGTATTCTCTCCACTCAACTGAACTTTAGTCTTTTATTGGCAACCAGACCTGCAGAATTTCCAACTCACTAGTACACAGTACATAATCTCAGAATCCATACAATTTACACAGCGTACATAAGATTTACCGCAAACCGCAGTATGATTGTTCCAAGTAATTACTCGCCATTCAGCATTTTTTCCCTCGTCTTTCGCGCTATAACGTATTAGGTCACGACTTCTGACTTGACTGGTCCCTGGTCTTCCAACATGCCTCTACCTCTTCCCAATTTTTATTTTTTGTTGTTCATCCATTATCCATTGAAAGTCGGCTCCCTTGAGGGAAAATTTTGGAAAACAGCAAAAAGACATACAAAAACCAGGTCGACTGTGCAATGTAAAAAAAGGGAAGTCTGGAATATCATTAACTTTATAGTTTATAGGGGGAAAATAACAGACAGAAAGTAAACTGTAGTAGCACTTGATACTTGCTACTACAATCAATTTGAAGCATAAAATCGATAGTATATGGCTTATGAGTATGTAGTATGTAGTATGTGGGAAATGGGAAACTTGAGAATATTAAAATTTTCCTAGTCTCACAAAATTCAGAATTCAAAATTCAAAATACTTTAGATTTTAGACTTAAAGGTTCTCTCATAGATGTATACTGCATACATGAATAAACATGATGAGTTATAAATTATATATTAAAGTCCGTAGAATCCATCAAGGAAATTTGAGTTCATGGAAACGGACTCTCAACGTTTTAAAAGAAAAAGTCACAAGTTGCCAGTGAATTAGTCAGTGCTAAGATGTGAGGAATGATGAGGCTTTTAAGTTTTTACTTACTTACTTAAAGCAGGAAATAAATTAACATGATATAATTACACACTATACACTACACACTACACACTACATACACAGTACACAGGCTACCCATCAACTATCAACAACGTATGCAATATCAACATCTAATATGTAACGTTACCATTTACACTGTGAAATCTTCCTGTCTCCTTTTCTAAATTCATGTTGAGTGTTGACAATCTCTATGTAAATGTGGAATGATGTGAATTTTGTGAGTGATGTAAGATGGAAGAGTGTCCGTATTTTTATTTTTCCTGCTTTCCCTTCTCCGATTCTTCATGCTGATATTATGTTTTATATATACTGTAGGCTGTAGTCTGTAGGCTGTAGATTGTACAGATGAAAGGAAAGATGAATAGAGAGAGTTTAAACCAGGAGAAAATACTGCCAATAAGAAGTAATGAGAGATAAGAGTGATATCTAATATGCATTGAGCATTATATATTATACCGGCAACTTTACGAGACACGAACCTTGGAGCATTACATGATGAAATATGGAATGAGTATCAACATCAATTCAAAATTCAAGGTACAAGATCATGTTATGCATGTGAATCAGAAAGTAACATCTCTTTCTCGATCTATGTATAGACAATTGCAAGATATATTTTCATACAAAAGGTGGTGATACATTTACAATATACAGTGTAAAATGTAAACTCTCCGTAGTTTTAAATAGGCTGGTTCTTCTTCCTCTTCTTCTCCTTCCGTCTCATCTTTCTCATCCTTTGATTCCATGCCTTTTCCTCTCCCTCCCTCTTCTAAGGTATTCTTCTCTACTCTCTATGCTCCATACTCTTCTTCATACTCTTTACTCTTCCCCTTATAATCTCATTAGCTGTCAGTTAAAAGGCCGTCTTTGATTTAATTACTCGGCATTAATTGTACGGCTAAATGCATCTTAATTGCAGTTAACCAGCAACTTAGTTCCTAGAAAGAACAAAGATCTCTTCAAAGAGAGAGAAAGAGAGAGAAAGAGAGAGATTTCCTAACAGTCTTCTTCTTCTTCTTCGTCTTCTTTCCCTCTTTTCATGAACAACCGAAGTTGCTTCTTGGATTTTGTCACACAACACGCAGCACACGGCACACAGCAAATTCAGAATTCAAAGCGAAATGGAAAAAGCTCCGTCTCCCTTTCTCCCTCGTACCCTCAAACCTAAGTAATTCATAGGTACTAGCTACTAGCAATACCGAGATTGTTTTACATGTTGTAGGTTGTAGCAATGGACTTTGAGTTTTTAGCAAAGCAAAAAGCACAGCAATCTTTGCTAAATATACTGTCTACTTTGCTGTGCACTATATTATTCTGTAAAAACTATTTTGATTTTGATTTTTGATCTAAAACTCTCTTAAGTGTACAAAAGTAAAGGAAAAGTAAATAAAAAGATGCTTTCACCTCATATCTACTATCTACAATCTACTGGGCTGGACATGAGTAGTGAACTCTAAACATTGACGTCATTCCTTCTTCCGTTTTCCATTCAGTAATATAATATAATATTTATAATTTATAATGCATAATATTCACTAGTCAAAGATTCGAAGTTTTAAAAATTTAAGTCTTACTGAACATCAAAAATCTCTGTTCGTCACTACTAGTTTTTTTTAATTTTTACCGTTTAGAGTCAAAATTGAAACTGAAGCAAAGAAAATTGACGAAAATAGATACTTAATAATGACATTAAGGATAAAAATAAATATGTGATCTCAAAATTCAAAATGTCTAGCTTCTAGCTATATTGTAGATTGTAGAGGATAAAATACATAGTTCTGTATAATTTTCCTCCCGTTAATGCCATATGTTCACCACTAATTTTATTTACCGGGGATAGTCTCGATTTTATGGTGGAAAGAGTCTACAGTTTACAGTCTACAGCAATTACAATAATGTGGCAATTCAGAGTATAAACGGGAGAGATAAAGGAGATGATCAAACGATTTTTACATTTGTACAATTTTTCCCCTACTTTCACCAAAATATTTACTTTATTATCCCACTTCATCATCAAAATACATATGTACATCTGTAAAATGATTACGTCCTTTTTGCCTTCTTTTTCTTTTCTTTACTATTCCCATTTGTATATTACTCCTGTGTTTGTGATTTGTGACTCTATGTTGGTGCTGTGGATATATATGGTACAATATGCTGTAGGTATTCGACCGATTCTTTAAACAGATACTTTTTGGTTTCATCTCCAATCTCTCAATATCAAGTCAAGATGATGACAAACACGGACACATGAATCAAACGTTAGGATTCTTTAGCCGGCCTCTCTCAAATCAAAAAGAGACGGATATTTGCATGATTTTCCGTGTGGTTCTCCAACAAATAAGTATATAGTGTATGGAGCATGGAGTATAGCCAAGTGTATCTAGTATCTAGTATCTACTTGATAAAAGCACTTGATAAACACACTATGTTTTTGAATCTCTCTTGTCTCTTGTTACTGGTTGCATATAGTATGTAAACTTATGGAGACTTGAGAGACATTGTTTGTCTCTAGTTTCTAGTCTGTCAACATCAATGTCAACGCTGGGTTTACTTTTTACTACCGTGCAAAAGTCTTCAGTTTTCAATGATATGACGAACGAGGGAGATGCTCAGAGCTCAGATATGTGCCATATTTAGGTAGTGATCATAATAATATTATACATAGTACATAGTGTTTACGTTATTGTACCCTTGAAATATTCTCAGCTTCCCCCTTTTCTCTTTCTCTCTCTCTCTCCATTATATGTACACAGATCATTTGCTAAAATTCTCGAGGGACTTTACTATATTTGTAAACGGAAGGTTTAGGAATTTTTTTAACCATCTGAGAAAAAATTGTATGTCACGTAAATGCATACATAAATATAACAGATTTCAGATTACTAATGCCAATATCCAATGTTATATATCTGCTCCTATTTGATGTATAATGATATTCTGAGCGTGGGGAAAGAAATTAAAGCAACTCAAGACTCAAGGGTTACCTAATTATCTTTTGAACTTCGATGGAATGCAAACCGTATCAATGAATGGTTACAATTCATATCAAATTCATGCTACAATGGTATCAAGTATCAAGAGTCAAGACAAGAGTGACAAATCTTTCGCAAATCTTTGTAATGAAGGCTGAAACCTGAGAAAAAAGGTACATATAGAACACAAAACATAGGTGTACATTATATTTATAAGTTATAAGTTACAAGAGATGCAAAACCCAAAGACAGAGTCAAGTATAACGTTAGAAATTAAAAGTCAGGAGCACGTGTACGAGTACATTATGGTTTGTTGCATAAAAGGGTAAGAGAAGATATTATGGGATATTTGTATTTGGTATTTGATATCTAAATGTACGACTACTGCACAGAAAGATTTATCCTTTAAGTATTTATCAATTTATTACAAAAGATGAAAAAGTATGTATGTTCCTTAGGTTTTACATGATAAGACGTATATATTATGCACATAACTGTTACATTGGGAGCTTGGAAATGTATGAAGCCAAGTTATAGCTATATAAATATGTATATAATCTGATATCTGATACATAGCTAAAAATTATACTTATAAATAGTGGCTTGGATAGAAAATAGAAATGATGATGCTCTGATAATAAAATGAGTGAAGGTTGAAGATGACGAAAAGATAAGTATGTGGTGGAGGAGATTCCGAATTCTGAATTCTAAATTCCAAACTCCGAGGTTACATAATATATCATGTAAAAGAGAGAAAGCATATTATTATACTTTAAAGAGAGGAGAGAGATTTTGAGAATTTTGAATTTGAAATTGAGAATTGAACAGAGAAAGAAAGGAATGAGCAATGTCAAAAATGCTTAATAACATTTAGGATATTATGAGAAAAGAGTACAAGAGGGGTCGTTGTATTGTGTGTTTGAACAATTTTCTTTCTCTCATCTTATATTCTCTTATTTCTCCGTCTATCTCCTCTTTCCTATCTCTCCCCGTTTCTCTATCTCTATCTGTCTGTGAGAGTTGATACAAAGTCCTCATCTAAAATGTGAACTCTGTCTGTAATCTTCTTTGTGGCTTAAAAATGTTTTAATTTCCTATGAATCCAAACAAAAGTTAGTTGCTCTCATTTTCAATATATCCAACTTGATAAAATACAACGTGAAACGGAAAACGAAAGAACTAGACAACTATACAGAGAAAGAAAGAGAAAAAGGAGAAAGCAACCCTTTTTCAAAATGTACTATATAGTATCTATTATCTACTGTACATATATGCTTAATACATAATACATATTATATTACACTGTGCATATTTTATGTATGTCGTAGATACTGTGGATTCAGGATTCAGAAAACGCTCAAGTCAAAAACTGGGCATTTTTATCTCTTCAACTACTTATGGTTATGACTTATTCTTCATTTTCTATCCATCCAACTGCTCTTTCTCTAAAATGTTCTCTCTCTTCTCTTGTCGTCTCATCTTTATCTCCTCGTTTTTCGTTTTCGTTTTACTTTTCTCTTTCTTACGTATTCCAAAATACATTTTAGCATTTCTTCATGTCTTGATGTCAAAATGGAATTATTCGTAGGAACAACTGAGTGACAGCTTTGCTCGAGCTGTGTTACACATGCTTTTCAACCTAATACCTAATATGCATAGTATAATATATATCCTCTTTCTATCCACTATCCACTAGCCTGTACAACCACAAGCTTTTTTTTTTACTTATTTTATTTAATACCTCTTTTACATGTACAACAGATGTAATACGGTTTCAATTTCCAGTCATCCAATACCCCAGATATATATATTTTTAGTAGATAGTAAAACTCTGTAATACATATGTACATAATACATAAGTAATACAAAAATTATGTGATTATGCACTATAATATGTAGTACAATTTACATAAGCAAACCGTAGATCATTTATATTATCATAGTTCAAGTTGATAAACTTGAAAAGATTTTGGGCGATTGACTTCAGAGAAAAAGAAAAGTAAGGGTTCTTTTTTTTTCATACTATAAAATCCAAAGAACTTTACTCTTTACTCAAATTTACAATTTTCGTAGACATACATATTGTAAATCAAGTGGATCAGTAAAGATGAAACAAGAACTGAAAATAGCTGCATTATACATATATATACATATATATATATATAAATGCATACAACAGATCAAAAAGATGAATACATTTTCCATGGTCTTTCACTTTTGTGCTTTCACTTCAGCAGAAAAATATCACATGAAAATTCTTTCGCTATAGA